>JANZXR010046128.1:0-13287 GCA_027575705.1 Erythroxylum echinodendron | reverse complement strand
GTGTTGTTTCAAATAATTATAAAACAAAGTGAAACATTTTGGTTATTGATATTTTGTAATTTATGTTTGTGTTTTTTTAAAAAATTTATACCGACTTTTATTGTTAAGTGATGTGGCACACCACCCTCGCGGGGCACGGATTCAGATATCACTATCGATATCGGGTTCGGGTCCAGCAGGAGTGGGGTGTTACATAATTTTTCAGATAAACATAGCGTCTCTTGATATTTAGATCTTAGCACTTACGTTATTGGATTGGATCAGAGGGATTCTGGTTTCATCATTATTTCATGGGTGTGTATTGTATCTATTTTTATCAATAGCTAAATATACGTATGTGTATGAGAGACCAAAAGTGATGCTGCAGTGAGTGAGTCTTCATAAGTGGGTCCGCAGGTGGGTCCTCACATATAGTAAAAGTGAATCTTTACAGTGATTGTTTGATCCCACTTCTTTGATTGAGAGTAGAAGTCCACTTGCTAACGTTAATGTGCAAAAGATTGATGAGACGTGCGTTATGTGTTTATAAACAACAATACAGCTTGCGGCACAAATGAGAATTTTAGCTGAATAACGTGACTGGTCAGAGGGAATTCTTCTTTGTCTCAAGTCTTTTTTTATTTAATTTTCAGTTGATTAAATACTTGAGCTATTTTATTTATTATTGTTTTTGAACGAAAGTAGTCAGATAAATCCTCTGATGAAGTTAGTACGAGTCAGTCGTACTATTGGGTGTGAAATTCTTTCACGAGAAGTGAGGTTAAGTGATAGTATCAAGGGTTGAGTGGTGTCGGCTCAGTAAAGCCTTGAGTAATTCTATCGTACTTTCGTGAAAGTGATTAAGGTGGGTGAGGGCCCTACAGACGTAGGCAAGGAGTGCCGAATTGCATTACCAAATTTTTGATATTTCTTTATTATTTCAATTTTGCTTGTTTTATTTTATTGACGGCAAAGAAGTTTACAGAAAGTTGAGAAATAATTAACCCTCTTCGATTTTTCAATTGGTATCAGAGTAAGGTCATCGATTCAAAACTTGGTAGCAAGTTGGTGGAGATCCTAGATTCGCAGACACAGCTATGAGAGAGGGTTCATCAATTACTATACTGCCACTATTGGATGGATCTAATTACCCAGCATAGAAATCTCAGATGAAAATCTTCATTCAAGCTCAGGGCACGGTAGCTTGACATTCAGTAGAATATGGTTGGACACATCCTCTAATCACTAATGATAAAGGAGATGAAGTTAAGAAAGGCCCATCTGAATGTACAAGAGCCGAACAAGAGAGGGCACTTGAAAACTCACAAGCACTGTATGTGATTTTTAGTGCTATTGATGAAGGACGTTTCTTAATGATATCAGCCTGTGAGTCGGCTAAAGAAGCGTGGGATACTTTGCAGACTGTTCATGAAGGGTCCAAATCTGTGATAACGTCAAGACTACAGATGTTAGCTGTGAGGTTTAAAGAATTAAAGATGGATGAAAATGAAACTATTGGGGACATTCATGAAAGGTTGCGAGATATAGCAAATCAGGCACATCAACTCGGAAAGAAATATTCCAATTAAAAACTTGTCAAGAAGACGCTCAAATCACTGCCTCCAAGATTTATTCCAAAAATTGTAGCAATTGAGGAAGCCCACGATATCAATGATCGGTTATTGGAGAAGGTAATCGAAATTTTTACAAATTTCGAAATGAATCTTTTAAAGGGTAAGCAAGAAAGAAGCAAAGGATTAGCATTATAGGTTAAAACTTAAAAAGGTGAAAGAAAGAAAAAATAATCCAATGCCATGAGTGTCAAGGCTTCGGACATGTTCAAGCAAAGTGTGCTAGTACTATGAAGAAGAGAAAAGGAAAATCCTATACAAGCACTTGGAGTGATAACGAATCTGGAAGTGAAGAAGTTGTGAAGAATGATGCTTTAGTTACTTTGTACAGCAAAAGTCCAATTACTTGTTTAACAGTAACCGAGAAGGAACTAACTGACGACGAAAAAGTGAGTAAATCTGAAAATTTCGAGAAAAATGCAAACGAATTAGCTCAAAGCTTAATTTCAGATTATGACAGTGATGATAGTTGGTCAAGTGATAAAATGGAGAACATTTACGAGGCTTATGAACTAATGTACAAAAAATGGGTGAAAATATGTAGAAAGAATGAAAGATTGAAGGAAGAGAATCTCTTCATGAAGAACACCATCTAAGAGCTAGAAAAGAATTTGATGTTGACATCAAATGAGCTTGGTGAAGCTCGAATGAAATTAGTAAGTACCGAAAAGGGATTGAGAATGTTTAATGGAGGTACCGAAAAGCTAGAAAAGTTATTAGAAATTGGTAAAGTTAAAGGAGATCTTCAAGGCATTGGCTATAAAGGTGAGTGCTCGAAAGCTAATAAAGAAAATTCTGATATGTTCAGATCAGCCCAAGAGGTAGAAGCGCTGAACAAGAGACGAAGATTTATACCCACATGTCATTTTTTTAGAGTTGTTGGGCATACAAGGCCAAGGTGTTATCAGTTACTACAAATGATATTTCAAAGGGGTCAAAATCGAAAATCTAGATGCTCTTCATTAAATTTCCAGCAGCATTCCATGGTATCGAAGCAAGCTTGGATTAAAAAGGGTCAAATACAAGCACAAAAATGTAGTGAAGGTAAAACATGAAATTGTATAGATTCACAGTTAGTTACTGTTTGTAAGGTAACTGGTCAAACAGAGGACAAGTCAGTTACTTCTGAAGAAGAAACCGATGACCGATATAATGAGACAAGGAATAAGCCTAGGTTTGAGATTCTTCGAAGGGCACAAGGACAGTGTGCTTTACATTTTTGAAGTATTTTTTTGTTTTAAAAAACATAAAACAAAAAACAAAAAAACAAAAAAAGGAAAAGAAAAGTAAAAAAAAAATTGTTTCCTTTAGTTCTTCTTTAATTTTTTTATGCTGCTATAGTCGTCTCATATTTTTAGTAGTTTATTTTGTAACTTCTTTTTGTCTCTACCGAAGACTCCTCAGCTCTCTCATTAGTGTGAGTCTCTCTCTCGAGTATATCACTACACTGACAATACTTATATTTCATTTCTTGAGTTTATGAATTTGATCAGTTTGATGAAGATGAAATTGAAGTAAGTAGTAATATGTTAGCATGTGCTTTGAATGGTGGTAGATTATCTTCTTGGCATGCTTATGATTCTTTTGCTGCATCTATTGGTGATTATTATGATTATGTTTTTTGTCCCAAGGGGAGACATCAGATTGTTTATAGTGAATGTTCCATTCAGGGGGAGAATTCAAGGTATATGTGGGACTATTCGTCTTACTTTTTGGCATCTTTTTGTCCTAAGGGGGAGAAATTTGGATTATTGGTGTTCTTTGGAACTTGATATTTAATTAAGGGGGAGTTCTCTGTGGATTGTGAATTTGATGCTTATATGTCCAATTATGTTATTTAGGAGAAGTTTATATTTGTAACAAACAATTCCAAAAAGGGGGAGATTGTTAGGATATATGTTATATATCTTTTAATTAGTTTTGTCAATATTTATTAATTGGACATATAAGATATTAATTGGACTTGGACTCAAAGTGATATGGTTGCTACATTTATATTTGAAAAAGAATTCTACATAAAATAAAAGTCTATTATTATCACGTTGGTGGTATATTACGTTGGTGAGAGTTCAAACATAGAAGGGATCTTTTAAAGATAATTTTTCAGATAAACATAGCTCCTCTTGATATTTAGATCTCAGCACTTACGTTATTGGATTGGATCAGAGGGATTCTAGTTTCATCATTGTTTCATGGGTGTGTATTGTGTCTGTTTTTATTAATAGCTAAATATACGTATGTGTATGAGAGACCAAAAGTGATGGTGCAGTGAGTGATAGGTGGGTCCGCAGGTGGGTCCTCACATATAGTAGAAGTGAATCTCTACAGTGATTGTGAGCAAAGCATTGCATACGTTTTGATTTGTCGATATAGTGAAGATCTTTTTGGTAAAGTGGGTATTGATAGTTAATTGAAAGAACATCGTGAATTGTTTTCTGTGAAGAAAGAGTAAGCTATGATGGAGAGTTTCAGCTGAGTTATTTTGAGAAGACAAATTTAGAGGGAAGTCTTCTTTGTCTCAAGTATTTTTGTTATTTAATTTTCAGTTGATTAAATACTTGAGCTATTTTATTTATTATTGTTTTTGAGTAAAAGTAGTTAGATAAATCCTCTGATGAGGTTAGTACGAGTCGGTCGTACTATTATGTGTGAAATTATTTCACAGGAAGTGAAGTTAAGTGATAGTATCAAGGGTTGAGTAGTGTCAGCTTAGTAAAGCCTTGAGTAATTCTATTGTACTTTCGTAAAAGTGATTAAGCAGGGTGAGGGCTCCGCAGATGTAGGCAAGGAGTGCTGAACTGCGTTACTAAATTTTTGGTGTTTCTTTATTATTTCGATTCTGCTTGTTTTATTTTATTGACGGCAAAGAAGTTTGCAGAAATTTGTGAAATAATTAACCCTCTTCGATTTTTCAACAACAAACTGATCATGATTTGAAGGAGAAACTTCGGCATTATGATTTGATGGAATACAATATCCGTCAGTAGGAAAAGAGGGTATGAATTGATCAAAAATAGAAGAGCTAGGAATAGGAACACAACAATCATTTTCCAGGACAACATTGCTTTCAGGATTGGTGTTGCAAGATATCGGAGTATGGGACCTGAAAGGAAGGAAATTTTCATGAAAAATGACATCCCTTGAGATGAAAACTTTTTTCTCAAGGAGATCATACAATTTATAGGCCTTTTGCTGTGGTGGATAACTAAGAAATATAGCTTTTGTTGCTCTTGCAGTGAACTTATCTTTGTGAGGAGAGGTGTTTGTGGCAAAACAAAGACAGCCAAATGTTTTCAAACAAGACAGATCAGAAGGTTTATTGTTTAAGAGTTCAGATGGACTTTTCCAATTCAAGGATGATGAAGGTAATCTATTTATAAGGAAGGTAGCTGTAAGAACAAAATTCCCCCAGAAAGATTTCGGTACATTGGACTGGAACATGAGAGACCTGGCCACTTGAAGAATGTGTTTGTGTTTTCTCTCCACAACACCATTCTGTTGTGGAGTGTACACATACGTTTTCTGATGTAAAATGCCATACTGAGATAAGAGATTTTGGCACTATATACTAGTGAACTCAGCACCATTATCACTCCTCAAATTTTTGATGTTAGCATTATACTAATTTTTCACCATCCTAATAAAATTATGCAGAAGCTGGAATGTTTGTGATTTAAAACTCATCAAGAAAGTCCATGTGGCACGACTGAAATCATCAACTATAGTAAGAAAATAGTGACAATTGTTATATGTAGATACTTTCAAAGGTCCCCAAATATCTACATGAATGAGATCAAAACAGGATAAACCGCAAGTTTGGCTTTTTTGAAAAGAAAATCTATGCTGTTTGGCTAATGGACAAACCTCACAAACATCAAGGTTACCATTAGAACAATCAACTAAATTCAAGTGTTTCATTACAGTAATGGAAGGATGACCTAGTCGTCTATGCCAAGTTGTATAATCCAACTGGCGTTTATGCACAAAAATTATTGTAGAAGAAAGATGTAATGTGAGAAGTGAGGGCTAATTTGTTTATTGAAATCAGATTAAATCTGAAATCTGGAATATGAAGACAATCTGTGAGTTTGAGGTTATCAGACAAAATAATGTCTCCAGTGGCTTGAACTAGTTTGACAGTTCCATTAGGAAGGTATATAAGGCAAAAACAGTCATAGGTTTAGCATTTCTGAGTAACTTTGGATTATATGTCATGTGATTTGTAGCATCGCTATCTAATATCCAAGAAGATAGATCCATAGCACACGTTAAGGCAGCCAAAAAGGGAATAGAACTCATACCTAAGAAATCTCCAAAATGAGCATAGTTAGTCATTTCTGTATTGAATGTTTCTGTCGATTGCTTCCCCTTTAGAAGCTTTCTTACCTCCTGCTGCAAAACATCCAATCTATTCATTAAATGTTGTATATTAGTGCCATTTTTACCAGAATTGTCTCCATTCACTCCTTTGAATTGTACTACTTCCTCAGATCCTTCCACAACGTTGACCATCTGTCTTGATTATCCCGAATTCTAGTTTTTTGTTCTCTATTCCTTCATGGTTTTCCACCATTCAGGATAACCATGAATCTTGAAACAAGTTTCTTTAGTGTGACCATTCTTCTGACAATGATCACACTTAATATTTTTCTTATCTGCAACCTCCTTTCCCTTGAAACCAGTCTTGTTTGGTTCCTTTTTTTGGACTAGCATCGCACTTGCTTCTGTAGCTTCTCCATAACTCATTTGAACCCTCTTTTGTTTCTCAACACTCATGATCATTGAATATCCTTCTCAACATCAGGCATGGGGTCAAGAACTAAAACATGATTTCTAACTACATCATATGTGTCATTTAATCCCATGAGAAATTGAGTGAGCATAATTCACATTTCTTTCTCTTCAATTTTCTGTTAGTAGAACAAGTACATCTTACTGGAGGATCAAGATGTTTTAACTCATCCCAAGGCCTCTTTATCCTTGTGAAGTAATTATCTAACGTATTGTTTCCTTGACTAACAGAAGTAATTTCTCTTTGCAAATGATAAAATTGAGGACCATTTCATGTTTCGTACCTTCTTTTAAGCCCATCCTATAACACTTTTGCATTTGATGCAAAAGCATAGCCAAATTCGACTTCCTTGGACATTGAATTTAATATCTAAGATACAACCATCCAATTAACTCTCTCCCATGCATTGTAAAATGGATCATCTTTGGTTGGTTTCGCAAATCTTCCATTTATGAATCCCAATTTATTCTTAGCTCCAAAAGCTATCTGCATCGCGTGACTCCATGAGAGATAATTCGGAGGAGACAACAGATTTGACACTAAAATCATTCCAGGACTATCCGATCCATGTAAGATCAAAGGATGTGAATAGCCAGTTTGATATATACTTTCTAGAGTTGATCTCCGATATCCCGTACTTTCTCCACTTTGTTGATCATCCTGATTTCTGCTTAAATCTTCCATTATGTCTGAGAAACTCGTGCAGCTACACAGCTATTGTAAGGATCTGATACCATGAAAGATTTTGTGAGCTCACTAATCAGAGAGTATGTACTAAAATATTTCTGTATTCATATCTTCACAAAAATCTCTAGTTTACAACGCTGCTGTACATATATATAAGATGAAAAAAAATCTAGAAGCTAAAAATAACTACTTCTAACAAACATTGCTTACATTGCATAACTAACACGTAAATCAAAAATACAAAAAAACTTCATGCGCAACGTTCAACAGTTCCAGCTTAATGCTGAACATGTGTTTATTACCATTATAATACCTTTGATGTCCTCATCAGAGTAGAGCTCCGATTGAGTCTCTTGCAGCGATAACGTAGCATCAATCAATGTCGTTCCACTTTCTCCATTAATTAAATTTAACGGAGACACTCCCAAAGACGATTCCGTTCTTTTCTCTCTTTGTTCATTAACAAGGTGTTGCACAAAGGCATCAACTTTCTTCATTATTTTTATCATCCTCCTCTCAATTCCTTGGAAATCAATCCAATGTAGGAATGGAAAAAGTTCACTCAAATGTGCACTTCCTTGGACTTGCACGTACTCCCTAATAAGAACCCTGAACTCTTTTGCTTCATTGTCCGCCACACCCTTTCCATAATAACGCTTCCCAGTGATCATTCGCATGATGACTTTGAATCCAACCTCTATAAACAAAGATGAGAGCTGTACTCTAATCTCTTTGTCTCTGGACTCTTGGAATAGTTGTTTTAGCAGTAGCTGAATTTCCTCTTCCAAAATTTTGCTAAACTTGTTAAGGCGGGACGCAAAAAATAGCTCCATTGACGTGACACGCCCAAGGTTGCACCAGTGATCTCCATGGGAGGAGAATCCAATGGTCCTGGAATTGTATTAAAGGTGTTTTCTAGAAATCAAATGAGGGTGATTTGCAAAGATGATGTCATTCTTCGTGAAGATCTCTTCAACTGCAGATGGCGAAGAGCCTATAAGGACCTTACAAGTACCAAATCGGAGAAGTAATACATCACCATATTTTGTGCAAAGATCACTGAGTGACCGATGCATGGGTTAGTTAACCAAATGAAGATGGCCTAGAATTGGAAGAGAAGTTGGAGTTGGTGGGAGATTTGGTCTCTTCCTATGCTTTTGTAAAACCAACTTAAAGACCAGGATAAACACTAATAGAAGCGTGAAATTCATCCATTCCTTTTTTTTTGGTTTTTATTTACAAAAGGAAAAGAAATACAGCACACGAAAAACTATCTATTATATTACACGCCGATACCTGGGTAGATAACCCCTTCCTTGTCCATACGTAGGACGTCTACGATCAAAAAAGTTAGGCAATGGAGTATTGTAACTTCCCTGCTAAAATAAACTGCCAAAGCTGCTAGCTTGTTTGCGCTGGAGTTGCCTTCCCTGAGTACATGCTTCAATCTGATATCCCATTGTCTATCAGGTAAAGCTCGAACCTCCATTAATAATGGGTTGTTGTGGTGGACCACTGTTGACGAAGGAAAAAGGATGTTGATAACTTCTAGGGAGTCTATATGAGATCAAGCCAAAATTGAAACAACTTTCATATGATGGTGATCGGGATGATGACGAATTCTAGAAATGCAGCAACAAAAATGATGGAAGTTGCTCAAATGAATCAGGGACTTCATTGTTTTTTTTTCTGTAGTTGACTTAGTTGACTGATTGTACAGAGTTTACGTTGGAGGACTTGAATTGTGAATATATTTTTCTGTTTAAGTTGTAGTTGGTGGGGTTTTAAGTCGGTGACTAATCCGGCTCTATTTAATGGCTTAACAACCTTGATGTAAATGATGAATAATCATTTTTTATCACTTTAATACAACAACACATTATTTCCAGAACCTCTTTGAACCTTTCCCATGGCGAGTAACTGCCACAACCTCCTCTCTCTTGATGGTATCAGAGCTATATGGTTCTGATTGCCTAATTTTTCTTCCGTAAAAATAATCCTCTTGTTGTCCGCAACAAAACCTACCAGTTTGTTTTGTGTTTTACAGAGTAATCATAAAGGATCTCGAATTAAGAGGTAAGGTTCGAACAGGGAATCATTCTGGATCGGGACATTTCATAATAGAAGATGAAGTGATGAGTCTTAGTGGTGCTGAGAATGCAATAGTGCTGTTAATTCCTACAAAACTGAGTGATTGCAATTATTTGTCATAGTCTAGGTCAATAGTGACCTTCCTGAAGTCCAAAATGAAATTAGGTTTCGTTGATGGAACTTGTGCATCTCCTGAAGAAGGTACTCTTGAAAGAGTTAGCTGGGAAAGGGTAGATTCAACCGTGAAGGCTTGGATTATTGTAGGTTTGAGCATAGATATAGCAGATAGCTATACTTACACACTAACCTCGAAGGAACTATGGGACATTTTGGCACAAGAGAATGGAACATCTAACAGTCAAATGCTCTACAGAATGCGCCAAGAGAGAATGAAAATGAGTCAAGGTGATCTTACCCTGGTGCGGTACTATAGTGCTTGTAAAAGACTTTGGGATCAGATCAGGCATTACAAGCCTATGCCTGCTTGTCCACCTGAGATTGCAAAGGCGTTTGATGCACGTGAAGAGGAAGACAGACTGATGGATTTCCTTAATGGATTAAACTCCAACTTTGATGCTGTCAAGGAGCAGATTCTGCTAATGAAGCCCCCTTCGAGTGTTAGTAAGCCATATAATACCTTACTTAAAGCTGATAAGCATATGCCTGCTTTTGCCTTTGGTAATAATCAGGTATCAGATAATACTACATTTGTTGTCAAGAATCAAGATGGAATAGCTAACTAAGTAACAGAAGAAAGTGTTATGATTACAAAGGCTACAATATCCTTCAGTAAAGGAGATCATGTGAATGCTGGTTCTAGTAAAGGTCAGAATAAGAACAAAGCTGATCTCATGTTTACTTATTGTCATAAGAAAAGGCATGACACAAGTACCTGTTTCAGCATTCATGATGTTCCTGGTTGGTGGAAGGCTAAGTATGGCAACAAAGGAAATGCAAACAGGTAGGGAAAAATGACTACAAATAATGAGGCTTATATAGCTGAGGTAGAAACTCCTTTAAGGGTGGATTCAGGCATGGGAAATGAAGCTAATGTCTTTGACAATCTGAGTAAACAATTGAGCATGTTGCACGTTGAATTGAGCAAGCTGGCCAAGGGAAAGAACACTGCAGATCAGAATTAGTATTCTCTTAATTTTGCTATGCAGGATTTTAGAGGTAATGCCACTACTTCTCATGATCATAATTTCTATTTAATAGATAAGAGTTATTGGATTCTTGATACAGGGGCAACTACACATATGACACCATCCCTATCCTGTCTCATCAACATAAAACCTATTATGATCTCTTCTTCCATCACTTTGCCTGATAGACAACTTCAATTTGTTACATAGGTTGGAGAAGTCATCTTGAATCCTACAATCAAACTTACCAATCTCTTTTTTGTGCCAAGTTTTAAATACAATCTTATTTCTGTTAAAGAATTAGCCAAATCAGCAAATCTATTCTTTGCATTCTTTGCTAATTTTTGCTTGTTGCAGGACCAAATGACTAACAAAATCATTGGCCTTGGACAAGTATTCAATGGATTGTATCTTCTTACAGCCTCATCATTTGATGCAAATTTTATCGGAGACCATACTCAATCATTTGTACATAATCCTCAATTTCAGATTCCTCAGATCAGAAATAATTCTTTGCTTGGCAAATGTAATAGGTTTGCTAGGTCAAAACTGTTTGCCAATTGGCATTGTAGGTTGGGACATCCATCCTTGAATGTACTCAAACACTTGAATAAATCTGTTGGTTTTGAGATTGATGATTCTTATTGTTATGAAATTTGTACACTAGCTAAACAATAAAGACTTACTTTTCTTATTAGTACATCATCTACTTCATCATGTTTTGATCTAATAAACATTGATCCTTGGCCACCATATTCTCATCAAAATACATCTAATACACATTATTTTGTTACAATAGTAGATGATTTTAGTAGAGCTACATGGACTTTTTTCATTCTGCACAAAACTTCTGTTTTGCAAATCCTGAAACATTTCCTTTCTATGGTTAACACTGAATTTCAGAAATCAGTCAAAATTATAAGAACTGACAATGGAACTAAGTTTGTTAATCAAGATTGTCAAACTTTATTCTCAAAACTTGAAATCTTACATCAAAGAAGTTGTGCTTATACTCCTCAACAAAATGGAATTGTTGAGAGAAAGCATAAGCATCTTTTACAAATATCCAGATCAATGTTGTTTCAGGTATCCTTACCTAAATTTTTCTGGGGAGATGCAGTTCTTACTGCTACTTACTTGATTAACAGGTTACCTACACCTATACTTCAATGGAAATCTACATATGAAGTGCTTTTCTCCAAACCACCAGACCTATCACATCTGAGGGTTTTTGGTAGCCTTTGTTTTACCACAAATGTACTTCCTAATAAATATAAGTTTTCCCCTAGAGCTTTCAAATGTGTATTCATTGGGTATCCCACTGGAAAAAAGGCATACAAGGTCTATTGTCCTTCAGATCACAAGATTTATGTTTCCAGGGATGTTATATTTCATGAACACATTTTTCCATATGCTCAAAAGAAATAACCTTCTTCTACAGCAATCATTATTCTTGACTCACCTAATCATTTGTTTCTCCTCCAACATCTTTTTCACTCAGTCCTTCACCTATACCTAAAACAGCACTCTCAAATAGTTTATCTCCTCAATCTCTTCCAATCTCTTCGGCTTTATCTCCTCAATCACAGGAACCATTGGATCCTTCTGTGAGAATGTCCACAAGAGTCAAATGTCCCCCAAAGAGGTTTAAAGACTTTGTGTCTCATTCTGCTATTCATTCCTCATGCTCTTTCATTCCTCCTCAAACTTATCCCTTTCAGTCCTCTCCACATATCGATTCCAAATATCTGTCGTTTCTTGCCAATGTGTCAAAAGTTCAAGAACCTTATTCCTTTGAACAAGCAAAAGATGATCCACAATGGCAAGATGCCATGTTGAAAGAAATTGCTGCTTTAGAGGCAAATAACACATAGGATCTCACAGAATTACCAGCAGGCAAGAAAGCTATAGGATATAAGTGGGTGTATAAGGTGAAATATCATTCAGATGGTAGCATTGAGAAATACAAAGCCAGATTAGTAGCTAAAGGCTACAATCAAGTTGAAGGAGAAGACTATAAGGAGTCTTTTTCTCCAGTGGCTAAGGTTGTGACTGTTAGAGTGTTCTTTGCACTGGTAGCAGCCAAAGGATGGCCAATTCATCAACTTGACATAAATAGTGCTTTCTTGCATGGGTATCTCAATGAAACTGTCTATATGAAACCTCCTCCAAGATATGTTGTCATGACATTACCAAATCAGGTTTGCAAATTGAAGCGTTCTCTGTATGGCTTAAAACAGGCATCCAGGGAATGGAACACTGAGTTCACTAAGCATTTGCAACAATTTGGTTTTAAACAGTCTGCACATGATCACTACTTATTTACTTTCACAGTTGGTAATCATTTCCTTCTGTTGATAGTCTATGTGGATGATGTGCTTGTTGCTGGTTCTTCTAAAACATTGATCCTATAGGTCAAGGACTATCTTCACAGATTGTTCACCATCAAGGATCTTAGTTTGGCCAAGTACTTTCTTGGTGTAAAAATTGCCAAATCCTCTTCAGGAATTGCATCGAACGAAAGGAAGTATATCCTGGATATTATTCAAAATACTGGGTTGCTTGATTGTAAACAAGCTAAAACTCCTTCACCAAAGGAGCTGGATTTGCAGACAACAAAGAGTCCTTTACTGCAAGATGCTGGAAAATACAGGAGGCTTATTTGAAGGCTTTTATATCTGAGTATTACCAGACTTGATGTTGCTTATGCTACACAGCAGTTGAGCCAGTTTGTTCAGGAACCTCTTACAGTACATTGGTCAGCTGCTCTACATATAATCAGGTATTTAAAGGGTTGTCCATCACTTGGATTATTTTACTCTAGCAAGAATACATTGGATCTTTCTGCTTTCTGTGATGTTGATTGGGCACATTGTAGTAATACCATGTAACATCCCATCCCCCTATTAAGGGTTAGGACCTAAAAATTTCAATGCTTGTAAGCTCAAAGAGAGATTAAGGA
>JANZXR010046117.1:0-13287 GCA_027575705.1 Erythroxylum echinodendron | reverse complement strand
TTAAAATAAAGAAAAAATTTTATACCGATTTCTGAGTGATTGAGTGCATTAGCACGCCACCCTCGCGGGGCACGGACGCGGATATCATCAATGATGTCTGGTTCAGGTCTTGCGGGAGTGGGGTGCTACAGCATGCGAGTTGGACTTCGGTAACGGAGTCCAATACCTTTGGAGGGACATATGTCCACTAAATGGATTTTCTCGGGTTTGTTTGTGTCCCATCTTAGTTCATGTCCGTTTGAAGGGACAAAGGTCTGTTAGGCGGACCTTCTTGGGGCAGTTATGAAAATGTGCAAATTTTTGACCCTCTAAATGGCAAAAATCTCTCTTTAGGTTTTCTCGGAAGTTGTAAAAATAAAAGTTCTCTTCAAAAACGTACTTAAATGACCTTGATGTGACATCCATATTGAAATTTATGCTTTTTGTCCCAAATCATGTACATTTTATAAGTTGTGGGCTTATCATTGCTTATCTATAATACATTTACGCTTCAATGGAACTTGAAAGGTACTTAGTTGGTTATGCAAATAAGAGATAAATCAAGTTATGTGTTTAGGGTGACATTTGAGGATATGAACATAAGAATGGATTAACGTATGTAAAGCTCTCAATTGTGGATGGTTGGGATGTTATGAGAAGGAAAACGAGCCTAATTGACTAATAAGGTCCATCAAAAGGACCTACAAGGTAATGTGCTCAAGAAACGGGGTCTAACGGATATGGTATCAGAGCAATGAGTTAGACTCCGGAAACGGGGTCTAATAGGTTTGGGATTAGAGCATGAGTTAGACTCCAGAAATGGGGTCTAACAGTTAAAGCATGACAAGGTAAAAAGTGCTCACTTAGCCACAACATATAAGGACAAAATGAACAAAAGAAAGAAAACTAAGGAACCTGTGTTTTTGGCAACACAAAAGAAATAGTAAAAGCAAGAAAATCCGAAAGGCTGTTTCTTCTGTGGAGCTGAAGTTCATATAAAGAAGTAGTGTATCAATTATCATGCATGGCGTGCAAAGAAAGATATGCTTCTTATTTTGGTTATTCTGAGGTTAATTTGACTTCAGTGCCTAGACACACATAGTGGTTAGATTTTGGTGTAATAACTCACATCAGTATGTCTATGCAAGGTTACCTAAGTTGCTGAAAATCAAGTGTTGATGAAAGATACATCTACGCAGTTAACAATAAGCCAGTAGGATTTGAAGCAATAAGGACCTTTAGATTATTGTTAAAAACTGGATTTTATTTGGATTTAGTTGAGACTTTCATTGTAATGTCTTTTAGAAAAATGTTGGTTTCTTAATGTCTTTTAGACAAATTTTGGTTTCTATTTTTGCTTTGGACAAATCTAGTTATTGTTGTTCATTTATAGATGGAATATTTAGTCTTTTTTAAAATTCAAATTTAGTTGGTGTCGGTTCTTTATCAGGTCACAATAATCTATATATGCTTGACACTAATGCTTTATTTAATGAAGCCTTGCATGTGGGTACATGAAGTTTAAAGCGTAAATTAACTAACGAGAATTCTGCCTCATTGTGGCATAAGAGATTAGGTTACATCTTTAAAAGGAGAATTGAGAGACTTATGTCCAAAGGAATTCTCAATCCCCTTGATTTTACATATTTTACTACTTGCATTAATTGCATTAAGGGGAAACAAACAAATGTCAGGAGATTGGGTGCCAATAAGGCTTCAAACGTCTTAGAACTTATCTATATAGATATTTGTAGGTCATTCCCTAAGACATCTTGGAATGGTCAACCGTAATTTATAATGTTTATAGACAATTTCTTGTGATATGGCTACCTTTATCTCGTCTATGACAAGTCATAATCTTTGGACGTATTCAAAAGCTTTAAGGATGAAGTTGAGAACCAACTGAACAAAAGGATTAAAAGCATCAAATCTGACCATGGTGGCAAGTACTACGACAGATATGACGGATCAGGTGGACAGCGTCCCGAATCATTTGCTAAATTCCTAGAGGAATGTGGTAATGTCTGATAGTACACTATATCGGGTTTGCCTAGCATGAATGGTGTTGCTAAAAGACAAAAAAACTTGTAAGGATACGGTGAGGAGTATGATAAGTCATTCTACCTTGCCAGAATCACTCTGCGAATAAACACTAAAGACTGCAGTATATATACTCAACAGAGTTCCAACTAAAGCAACTGATAAGCCCCCTGGATGGGCAAGAAGATTTTAAAGCACTTGCACATTTGGGGATGTCCAGCTGAGGCAAAGCCATATAGGTTAAATGAAAAGAAACTGGGCTCAAGAACTATCAGTTGTTACTTTATTGGATATTTTGAAAGATAAAGGGGTTGCAAGTTTTATGATCCCGCTACTAAGGTGTAATATCCCGTTATCTTTCGGAGGTTAGAATAGTAAATATGAGTGATTAATGAGAGCGTAGAAATGCATTTTTCATGCTCATACATTATATGATATGCTCATATTCATGAATATTGAATTTTTGCACATGAAAATAATTGTACATGCATTCATAGAGATTTCGAGTATAATTGATTTATAATTAAACTATGAATGTGATTTTGTGGAGTTAATTATTATGTTAATGTTAGTAAGATTTTATGACATAGGTTAATTGGATTAAAGTGTTAAGGTAGCAAGATTGCATGAAGGGCATTTTTGGGAGATCACTTAAGGATAAAAGATACAAGGCATACAAGGAAGGGCAAAATGGGTATTTTGTATTCATTAAGGGTATAAGTGTAAGAACAAAAGTAGTATTTTGGGGAGATCACTTAAGGATAAAAGATGCAAGGCATATAAGGAAGGGTAGGAATGATATACTAAGATGCTCTTAAATGAAACAAGTCTCTACTATTTCTAAAAAAAGAGGAAGATAGCACTAATATACAGAGAATCGTATTTATTATAGAATTTCATTTTAAGAACATCTTAGTATGGGCAAGCAAATGGGCATATATTAATCCTTGGCAATTCATCCCAAATATACCGTAGCTTGGACAAATACAATATTTTAGAGCAACTGATTATGCAGATTTAAGGATCTTCTTTTGTAGGCTACACTAGGTAGGGATTATCATGTGTTGACAAAGAGGATGTGAGGAAGATTTCTTTTATGGTTGAAATGTATAGAAGGGCTACAAATTCAAAATGGGTGCTAGAAAGTTAAGGTTAAAACTTATGCTTTTCTATGACACATATTTAAAACATGACTGAAGTACTTATTTTCTTATGAAGATGATATGATTCCTTGGTTTAAATTCATCAGTAATAGTTTCTTGTGTACGTGTGTTGCTCAATTATATATCTCAACCCATCTGTATGTAGCTGGAAGATCATGGTCCACAACCTTGATGCTGTTATTGCTATTGGTGATGAAGATAGGTTAAATATGATTAGAATAAAGAAGGTACGGATGCTTATTCTAGTCTTGATCCCTCATATTCCATTTGTTATTTTTTCAGTGCAAATTTGAGTAGAGATGTTGGAAATTATTTCCTGTTCTGAGCTATCAAAACCTTAATTTTCAGTATGTTTTGACATTTTTTCTGCCCTTTTTCAGGTACTAGGTGGTACTATACGAGATTCTTTTCTAGTAAATGGGGTTGCTTTTAAGAAAAAATTTTCATATGCTGGGTTTGAGCAGCAACCAAAAAAATTTGTAAATCCCAAGATTCTTCTACTAAACATTGAACTGGAGCTAAAATCTGAGAAAGAAAATGTAGAAATAAGGTACTGGGATTCTTTTTTCCATTTGAATTATATGTGTCGGTAAGAACTGCCTTGGTTAAGATTTTGCTACTGTTTTGTCATACTCGCATGCTATCAGATCCATCTCAATGGAATATCATTTATGATAAGTTGGATAAGTATGTATAGAGTAGGGCCAAAGTTGTTCTTTCACATCTTGTTATTGGTGACTTAGCAACACAGGTGAGTCTCCTTCATTCTTATACGTTTCTCAGTACTTTTGAAAGATGTTGAGGGAATTAGAATAATTTTGTACTTGAATGAACCCTTCTGATTATGTGTATAAGTTTTTAATTCAGCATTATTCTAATTCCCTTCCATTAAGAAAATTGTAGGGGAAAAAAACTAATGCTCAAGAATGTTTCAATTCATAAATAGATGATAAGACTTAGTTTCTTGTTATTCTAATCAATGTTTTTTGGTTTTGATAAGGTTTGAGGAAAATTTTATGTTCATTGTAAATGGAAAACTTGTTTCTAGATTTATATCAGCTAGGTTTTAGTAGTTGATTTTAATTTCTATGATTGCTAAGTAGTCCCATGGCAGACTCTTTTTGAAGTGTTTGAATTGTGATGCATAGAATGCTTAATTGTGATGAAAAAAATTAATTTCTACATATAGCATTGATCCTGACAATAAAGTTTTTAGACTTCTTTTTGGATGTCTTTTAAATGCATTTTTAGTACAGTATTTTTTAGATCGAGATATTTTGTGTGCTGGTCGTGTAACTGAAAAAGATTTGCAAAGAGTTGTTGTAGCAACGTGGAACTATGCAAACAACTGTCAATAACATAATTGACGAGGTCAAGCCTTTTTTTTCCTTCTTTCTTTGCTGCATAACACTAAGTTATCCTTACTATTCATCTTTATGTAAAAAGCATTCACTTATCTTTTTCCTGAAAGGAATGGTGTTATTGGTGTTTCATGTGAAAGGTTCTTGGAACTTGTGAGGTGTTTGAGGAAAGGCAAGCTGCAAATGAGAGGTTTAATATATTTAGTTGATGCCCTTCTAGAAGAACAGCTACCATTGTTCTGCGTGGTGGGGCTAATCAGGTTTGTTACTTGTTGAAGGAATGGAATGATGGTTCACTATTTTTATACTCTGTGTTAACTGTTAGTTTCATGTCATCAGTTCATTGAGGAAGCTGAACGAAGTTTATATGATGCAATCATGATAGTTAGAAGAGCTTTGAAGAACTCAACTATAGTTGCTGGTGGTGGTGCTATTGATTTATGTTTTATGCTCAAAGTTAACAGTACAACTAATCATGTACTATTAACTAAAAGATCATAAAGATTGTTATAAGATAAATAGTCCTGGTGGGTAAAATAGGTATATGCCTATTACATTGAAGAACAAAATTTCTAGAAAATGCTTTATCAATCAAGAAATTCCAAGTTAAAATAAGAGATAGAATAAGGAATAAATCCATTATGGTAATGCTAACAAACCTCTTTTGGTATGATCATTAGATCTCATATGGAGCTTTGGAACACTGTAATGACTTGACTCTTGTAAGGGTATTTATTCACCAAAATTTCATAGTGGCTCAGACCCTCTCAATACAAATCAATTACTCAAATTTCGAGCCCTTGTCAAGTATTTCATCTTATCTTTTGAGTTTCATACTAGATGAAGACAAAGAGGACAAAATTATTTGGAAGTTAGCAACATTAGGTAAAATCTCTAATGGATCTTACAAAAATACTATTCAATTCAGCAAATCTAAATATAATATGTCATAAACTTGCATCATACAAGCTTTTTCTACCTCAAACATCTCACACATTATGACTAGTAGTCAGAGGAAGACTGCCTAAAATGGATAGGATTGGAAGATCTTCCAAGGATGTTCTACAGAGAATGCGCCAATTAGGAAGCTGTAACCATGATAACATGAAGTTTTGAATCTCTACAACCTTAATAATTCTTGCACAATAGCTGGAAAGTCTCAGCTATTTATTAACTCTTATGCAAAAGCACTTGAGGTAAGTGATCTTTTCTACTGCTTCACTACTGACATGATTAAGGAATTTCATATGAAAGACATGGCGAGATTTTTTATTTTTAAGCGTGAAGGTACGAATTCAAATAAGCAATGAGCCATGATTTTCATATCGTGTTGTTTAATCTTTTGAATTCATAGTTAGTTGAAGGGAAGCATACAACAGAGGATGAGGATTCTGATTTGACTACCAAAAGCTAATGAATGGAGAGGGAGGATGTTAAACTTATTGATTTGGAACTGGGAAAAAAAATGCTGAGCAGAATTGGGATGCAGTAGTAGTATAGAAGTATGAAATACGTTTGAATTGTAGCCTCCTGTCCTGAATGAATGTGTTTTTTTCTTTTTACATACATTTTTGTTGTATTTTCAAGATTCGGGCTTTTGGCAGTTGGAAACACAACAGTTCTCTTCAATATATGTCCTAACTATGAGTAAGCAAAACAAAAAAAGTTTTATTTATTTCAACTTCTACATTAAAAATAGGATTAGTTCTCTTCAATCTTTGGTTTGCAAAAGAAACAATTACCTTTAACTTACTTGAGAATACCTATCTCCTATAAAATCCCTACATTAAATTTTTTTTTAGTCTTTGATCACTAAGGTCAAGAGAAGGGTTGATAATTGTTATAATTAGTCACTAAAATTTACAGGAAGGCTCTAACTTATCGATGTTGAATGAAAAACATTTATATTTGTAGTCTATAATCATTTGATGATTTTGCTTCAGTCCTCAAGGGTAGATAAGATAGGGAGTGATTCTTAGTTAAATGTTGAAGAATTCAAGTCAAGTTAGAGTATTATAAGATATGCCTTGCATTCCTGGTTCATAGAGAAATTTCAAAAGCTAATTATGTGAGGGTTTAGTAATGATGCCAAGTGGAGAATATAAGAAGTCTATGAAAGGCTTAATTTGATTGATTGATAAATATAGGACCATTTTATGGATGCTTTTGTTACCAAGTCAATGAATTTCTAACATGTTGAGGGTGAGAAAGAAATAGAGTTGAAGACTCAAAGATTGCAAGCCCTTTAGCGGACTAACATGTGGTTTGTTCACTACAGGTGGACTACTTGCTGGGAAAACAAGCCTATTTTGGGAAAACTGACTCAGAGGTATTTTATGCCAGATTTGTTATCAAATAGATAGCACTGTTAATGGATTGCAACATTCTATGTGATAATCCATCTCAAGGATAATTATAAGTCGAATCTGAGATGTAGTTAGGAGTGTTATAAGGTCAATACTAACTGGTATTTACTGATAACGTAGGAGTGTTATATGGTCAATACACAGATTGGTAATATACATAATAATACACAGAATAACCCTTAATTAACAAGGAGGTAAACCATCAAACTTTCAATGTGACTTCCTCAATGTTCCATTTTCAGAAAAGTTATGCAATTAGCTAATGCAAAATTAAATAGAATTTTATTGAATAGTTCGGTATCTATGGTGACAAAGTTCATAAGTCACCTCTGCTCCTTGTTTTGTATGTCCTTTAGCAAAGAAAAAAGATTACCATTCTTTATTCATGTTTGAAATATTAAAACTACTTTGAGCTTATTCATATAGATGGTTGGGGTCTATATTTTGTTCTTGTAATTAGGCGATATCATTATTTCCTCATATTTACAAATGATTTCACCAAAATGACATGGTTATATGTTATAAGATCTAAATATAATACACTTACTATTGTTTCTAACTTTTATGATCTTGTTTGGAGTCAATATATTGTCAATATTGTTTCTCTTCCTTCTCATCATTCCACTATTCATCATTTTGATTTTCATGATTCTCATTCTAATATTAATTTTGATTCCCTTCCCTTTATATTGCATACTAATACTAATTCATTAGTTTTTAATATTGCTCCTGCATTTGTCCTTGCTCCTTATTCACATTTATATAACTTTATTTCTTACTATTCTTCACTTTATTTAGTTATTTCACCTATTCCTTTAATTTGTAGGAGTAGTATACATACAATTATTTTTGTTTATTTCCAAGACTATCAATATGTTTTTTTTACTCCTCTTAAAAGACTATCAATATGTTTTTTCTACTCCTCTTACTTCATTTGTTCATTCTACAATATATAAACATATAAATTATGTTTAATGCTTCTTTATCTCTGCCATATAAGGATTTTACACTTTCTTTAACTCATTTATGAAACTACACATTATTACTAAGCTATGAAACATGCTTATTGGAAGGATTCTATGAAGGTTAAACGTAATCCTTTATAAGAAAAATAGCCTAAGAGGTCATTGTATTACTTATAAATTGTCATATTATTAGTTATAAGTGTGTATCTACTTTGAGCTAAATTAATGACAAAGTAATTACAATTAACTTTACTACTGCTAATGATAAGTCACTGTACAGAATCATTCTTGAACGTAAATCTTCCTAATTTTAAAAACTAATAACCATGACACAAATTGAAATAACATAAGTAGTCAATATCATTTTTTACTAACTCCGAAACAAGTAAAGCAAAGAGTAAAAAGAAAGAGAGATGAGTACTTACCTATAACATATCAGCAGATGTTATGCCAGAAGCTATCAACTGAGCCTTAAGAATTCAAACTTCTCAGGTGTGAGCTTGTTCAGTATCCTATATAAAAAGAAGCAATTGAACTTATTAAAATGATATTACTAATGTATAAACTTCAAAAACATCTAATTATTTTTAGAATTCGACAAATCTTCTAGAAATAATTCCGTTACACATAATATTAAAATCATTATATTCATTACACATAATTGTCACAAGTACACTAGTCAGCTTACAAGCTACTCTCTGCATCTATGAAATGCTAATTGCAACAATATTTGCATAAGGAACCGTCCTAAATCATTGAGAACTCTATGTCTAGGCCTTAATAAAAATAATAGCTTTTTTATTATTTTTATCTTTACCACATTAAAAATAATATCGGCATATACCTAGCATTTTGTTTTATTATTTTTAACTTGACCACATTAAAAGTATGCTCTCTTCTTATATGGTGAGGGGCTGCTTTGCATTCTTGAATCCATGAATATGGTTAATTATGAGAAGATGCAAAATATTGCAAAAGTGACTTTTGAAACTTTTAGACGTCTATCACTACACTATGAGCATTTTGCTTCAGGTATAAAGGAATTCAGTGTAAAGGAATTCAAACACCTCTCATCTAAACTTGCCCAAATAGAGGGGTCTATGAGTGAAGACCTGTATTTTGAAAAGCTCATTGACATCTATGGCAACAAGAAGTTGCTATTTCACAATGATTCTCGCCGACACAAAGCAACGAGTGCTACTTTTGAGGTTTTTGAGAACGTCATTAAGTCATTACAAAGAGAAATATCACGTACGAAGTAGAAGCATTCGACTGAAAGAGAAGCATGGATGCTGCATATAAAGAAAAAGGTGAAATGAACTGCTATTTTGGTGTTGACTATAAATCTATAATAAAATCTGCATAAAACAATGACGAGGTCAACAACAAAGGTTCAATTTCATAATAAGAATTTATTCATCATCGTCGTCGGTGGACTCTTCCAATACAATATCACCTTCATTCTCACGAATGCTTATGTCTAAGTTCTCCAAATCATCATTCAAATGTTGCTCGAAATTCAATAAAACATTATTGACTACATCATATGGAATATCATTTCGATGTAAAGACTCTAAGGAACATTCCTCGACTTCGACTGGAACTTCATTAGACTCCTCAATGTCATTTGAACCTTCTTCATTACCAAGCGAAGGGATATCATACACACGTCTAGCTTCACATTCTTGCACAATCTGCCAATTTGGACCGAATAACAAATCTTCCACATAAAAGACTTGCTTCGCTTGATGTGCCAAAATAAATGGGTCATCCTTGTACCAAAACTGAGTTACGTTGATGCTTTTCACAATTCCATTGACCCTCATATTAGAATTTGAAAGATCATACCATTTGCATTTGAAAAGTACAACATTTTTACCCCTAACATATTCAAACCTGATAATATCTATCAAAACCCCATAAAATAAAATATTATCTTTCCTATAATTTCTTAACACTGCAACTCCACTATTCTGTGTAACCCTACGCATATTACGGGCTCAGTACGAAATCACATGCCTTTTGTATTGCATATAGTGTACTTTTGTACCAAACTATGAGGTCCATATGCTGATGCATACAAAGACTCAAAGATACTTCCTTCACGGGAGCTGGTTAATGTCATCATCTATAACAACAAATGAAAATTAGTTAATAATATATAACTATTAGTGTACACCATATACCAACATTCTTCTCACCCGAAGCTTTAACCATGAAGAAAATTGTTCTTTATATCTCCTGTCAACATATAATGGACTTTGTTGCCTCAACTCATCCATGTGCTCACTACGGATATAAAATTTTCAATCAAGATTATATGAAATATCTGTACTTAGTCCATATCTTAATTTGACAATAGGTTAAAAAAAACTTACTCGATAAAGGGCCCGATCTCATGACAATTCATAACCACATACCAATGTGCAATCTCTAGCTCTTTTGTAGGAAGGGCAATTGTTTTGGCAGCACCAATCGGCTTACATCATTAGAAGAACACTGATATGTCACTACCATCAACCATATCATTGATTCGCTCTGGCACGTTGAAATTGGTTTCAATTCCTTTTAGATACATTGAATAGAATTTCATGCACTCTTTAATGGAATATGTTTCAGCAATTGACCCTTCTAGATGTTCTTTATTTCTAACAAATCTCTTTAGTGTACCTAGGAATCATAACAAATGATTAACCATAATTAGATACGATAGTATTTAGTTAACTTTAATGAATGATAGGATAAATTTAAATAATACCTCTCAATTGGATACATCTATCAATATGCAACTGGTCTACCAAGTAAGGCTTCATTTGGCAAATGAATAGCTAAATGTACTATGATATCAAAGAATGCTGGTGGGTATATCATTTTAAGTTTGCATAGTACGTCATCCTTATTCAAACTTCGTTTACAAATTCGATGAAAGAAGTCCTTCAACTCCATTAAAACACCTATGACATCTTTATTCAAGATGGCACGCGTGCCTAATGGAAGAATGCTTTGTAATAGTATATGACAATCATGAGACTTAAGTCCAGTAATCTTCCTTTGATCAACATTAACACATCAAGATATATTAGATGTGTAACCATCTGGAGACTTAACTTGCTTTACAAACTTGCAAAACTTCTTCTTCTCATCCATTGACATTGTATTGCATGCTGGAGGTTTTGCCACAATAGTTCCATCAGCTGCTCTTTTCAAATGTAATTCCTTTTAAATGTTTATATCTTCCAAATCAAGCTGAGCCTTAATAGTATCTTTAGTTTTACCTTCAACATTCATCAAAATACCAAGGATATTGTCACAAATATTCTTTTCTATATGCATGACATCAAGGTTCTTAACTTATGTCAATATGGTAAATCAAAAAGAATACCTTTTTTTATTCCAATTCAACTCGCCTTCCAATCTCCTTCTCCTCTTATTGCTAAGGTGCTTTCTATAACATATATTTTGCATATGATATAATTGTTCCACCATATCATCTCCATCTGGTAAGTTTGGTGTAAGCTGATGATCACTCTTGCCATCAAACTACTTACTTTTTCTCCATGGATGATCGTAAGGAAGAAAAAGTCGATGGCCTAAGTAACCAATCTTACTTCTTAACTTACAAGAAGAGGTGTGTTTGTTACAAACAGTGCATGCCTTATAGCCTTTAGTGCTCAACCTAGAAATAGTACCATAGGTTGGAAAGTGGTTGATAGTCTACATTAATGCTGCATGCATTCGAAAATTTTCTCCTATTAAAGCATGAAAAACATCAAAACCATCTTCCCATAACTCATCTACTAGTGGTATCACATACATGTCTATGTCTCTACCCACTACTTTTAGACCTAGAATAACCAGTGATTGAATAAAAAATGACTCATCCATACACATCATAGGGGGTAAATTGTATGCTAAGAGAACAACAGGCCACATGCTATATGAAAGTGACAAATTGCCATGTGGATTGAATCCATATGTTGCTAAGGCTAGTCTAACATTACTTAGTTCTCCGGAAAACTCAAGATAAAGCTCATCAAAAATCTTCCAAGCTTCTCCATCAGATAGATGAACCATTGTATTACTGTCACCTTTAGCCCTATCATAATACCACGTCATTTGTTTAGCAGTCTTACTTGACATGAATAATTGTTGTAATCTGGGAGTTAAGGGAAAGTACCGCAAAACATTATGAGGTATCTTCTTACCCCTACCATCATTAATTCTCCATCTTGTTGTTCCATACTGAGGACAACTTTCCAAGTCCCCATACTCTTTCCAAAATAGAGAACAATCATACTTACATGCATGTATCGAGACGTAGCCCAAACTTAGGATCCTTAGAAATTGATTTACTTCATAATAAGACTTAGTTAAAGATTTACAATTAGGTAATGCATCCCTCAGTAGAGCAAGTAACATATCAAATGACTTAGTGCTCCACTTGTTGTATACTTTCAAGTAAAGCAACTTTATTAAAAATGACAACTTTGAAAAGTTTGTACATCCAAGGTGGAACTTCTCAGTTGCTTTACTCAACAATTCATGAAAGGCACACATAATAAAATCTCCAATGCCTATTGGAGGACTGCTTCCATCCTAATCAATTGAATAATCATCTAAGAAAGTACCCACATCATAAAGCAAATCTTGCATGCCATCATCCTCCTCCTCATCATCACCTTCGTCAATATCATTGGTCGTCCCATCAATGTCTACATTTGCATCATCAAGCCTTTCTTCCCTAGAGATAAATCTATATTCTGGCAATTCATCATGTAAAATCCAGGGGGTGCAAGATTGGTCTATGCCAAATTGCATTAAATGGTCAAAAACATTCATCTGAGATCTCATATAACAATTCATGCAACGTGTACAAGGGCATGAAATTTCACAATCTTTGCCCCTTTTATAGCCACAAAATTCATAAACATTCTCACTCCATCAATGTATTCACGAAAAACCCTAATACTGTTCATCCAACTCTTATCCATTATTGTCCAACTATCTCCTCCTCACAGTTTTTGAAAATAGTATTTGACATAAAGATATTGTTCAGTATAGTAACCACCAACTTCACAAACTAAACAATTGATATGGAGTATCATTGTATTTCAACTTATGACAAATTATTAGGATCCACTAAAAGGCACATGGCCCATCTTAGTAGGGCAATGAGTACGGAGGTTTGGCACTGAGCAATTATGCCTTAGGAGGCTATCAAGAATATAATTTCATTAGCTATAAAAGAACTTCTTTGTTAGACCACGTTTTCGGAGTCTAACTCCTACTTGTCTCTGATACCACACATGTTGGGCCTTGTTTTCAGAGTCCAACTTAGAGGTCATATTCGGAATACACATATCCTATCCTAACATTTAATCGAAAATCTCATGATACTCTTTAATACAATTAA
>JANZXR010046096.1:0-13288 GCA_027575705.1 Erythroxylum echinodendron | reverse complement strand
TTAGCAGATCGTACAAGAGAGAAATCCAAGCCTTTTGAGACTCGCTTGGATAATCAGATAAGTAATGTTTTTGGCATGATGTTTAGTTCAGATGCTTACAGCTGCTCCATGGTTGGTCATAATCACTTGTATTTGAAACATGTATGAATATGTTATGTTATTGATAATGATGTCAGTTGATGATATGAGATGATCTTGGATTGGCAAATGATAAGTAGTTAATGTATGTGAGAATTGCAGATTTGGGTCCTTACTTTTTACAACCTATTAAGCAGGTATAAGGATTAATCAGACAAATGAATAGGTCACGCCAGATTTTCAGTAGAATATAGAAACGTTAGGCTTACTACGGGTTTGGTGGCATTAAGCCTACCCATTCCGTAGTGCCAACACGGCCCAAAAAGGGAGGGTTGTGTCAACTAAATATTCTTTTTATTTTAATATTATATTACTAAATATAATATTTGTACATATAGATGATTGGATCCAAACTGTTGACGATCTTACCAATAAATACAATAAGTTAATTAGATGATGCTCTCTTAGTCTCCACTTACTAGTCTATCTAATATGATATTATCTTAATTTTGTAAATTGTATCATTTCTTGTAAAATGATTTAGATAATCATTCGTGTATAGCAAAATTTTCTATAGTTAATGAATGGTTTTATCAATTCTCTCTTATAATAATTAATAAATTATTTAAGTAAAATTAAAATTCGTAATTAATTGAATTGAAATTATTAACTATAACTATTAACTTAATGACTTTTCATACAAATTTCTAATCAATTGAATTAAAATTTCCAATTAATCTTACCAATAAATACATCTCAAGATTTTAAGTTTAAAATGTATTTTTCTCATTAATGATATGCGAACGTATATAGCATCATTCAATTTAAACCTGACTTAATGACTTTTAACACAAATTGTGTTAATATTTAGCTCATTATGCCTAATATTACTTAAAATATTAAGAAGTTAGTGATGTTACGAGTTCATTTTATGACTTATAGTTTTATTCAAAGGAAATATTAAGTGATTTAAATAAAAAGATATAAATATTTTGCAATTTAATATTTGATTTTATTATATCACAATTATATGTTGTTATAATTTAAAGTTATGACATAATATATATTAAAAAGAAAAAAGTGAAAATTTTATAAATTTTATAAAATATGGTATGTTTATAACACTCTAAGGACAAGAATAATTTAAAGTAAAACTTATATCAAGTTTTGAGTAAGGAATTACTCTTAACAAACTTTTAATTAAAGTGATTTAAGAATGAATCTTCTAATATTATAATTTAAAAAGGAGAAAAAATTATGAATATAAATTTAGATTAATTAGAATCTAATGATTTTAGAAAAAAACTAGAAGAACTATTTTCAAAAGTAATAAAAATAATAATTTATAAAAACATATAAAAAGTATTTATAAAATATTTTCTAGTTTTAATAAATAATAGTTATTTTCAATATAATATACTATATGTATTTGTTTTTATAACTCAATTACTTATATATTCTTTTGAAATAAAGTGATTAGTTCATTTTAAGATTAATATAAATACATATATGCATAATGTATATATGTGTAATAAAAATATAAAATTTTACAATGATTATTTAATAATAGATATAATATGAAAAGACAATAATATTTATACAACTATAAAAGTAAAAAAAAATCAACAATAACTAAAAGTACAACAACTACATCAATTAAGATCTTTTTACATAATTTATAAAAACATTAAAAGTTTGAAAATATTATATTATAAACTTAATAAACGTATTTTTAAAAAATCATATTAAAAAGAAACATAATAATTTATTAAACACGTAAAAATAATATTTGAAATAAATTTAATGTACTTAGATAATAACTTTTTTACATTTACATTCTAATTAATTGTTATAATAAAATTATAAAATTAAAATTAAATTCTGTTGTTGGTAGGGAATAATTATAACAACATTATTATTGTTACATATTTTTAATAAATATATTTTGGGTTGTATTATATATTTTTATTATATATAAATATTTTGTTATAATTTATTGGTAATTCCATCTTACACTTTACTATAAATGCTTATGCTATAATTTATAATTTATGAATTTTTAAAAATACAACTACAACTTTTTCAAATTATCTTAAAATAAATATATATAAAATTTTAAAAATATATTAAACGATTGGCCCGATTTAGACCCAACAGCCCGTCCGGGCCAAGCTACGGGCCGGATCATTTCTGTCGGCCCGCCCGTTGACAACCCTAAACAACAGACAACATTGCTGCTTCCTTCATTTTACAATGCGTTGAACAGACTAATTAGGTAATTACTTCTAAAGTTTGACATAAGTAGCTTGGGTGCTAATTATTCCTTCAAGATGGGATTGCGTATATAAATATAAACTTGGAACCGCAAGCTATAATCGACCATTTGGCTATATATATTTTAGACAAAACTCTTCAGTTTCAAACAAATAAAAAATAAAAGATGCCCTCGAGGTCCATGCTTTGGAAGTTCCTTGAAGAGTATATCACGATATCTCCGTTTTATGCTTATGTCTCCCAACTTCAAAAAAGAATAAAAGGGTCCTTTGCAATAATCTCTTAAAAATTTAGTATTTGCATATTTTTGTTTGATGTGCATAATATTCGTAATATTAAAAGCCAAAGGTTTTTACAGTTGCAGATTAATATTGAAAATCAGTCTCATAGAAATTGATTTTGTTAAATGTTGAATCAATTTCCCAAATTGACGCTGGTAGTTCTTTTATGTGACAGTCGAGTTAGATATAAACTGAGCCAGGCTGTTTTTTTGTAGTCAAAGAAGTACTTCCGCGGATATGATGCACAAGTAAGCCGCCATCCATTTCCATTTTCTTTGATAGTCTTAGTACGATATTGAATTCGGGGGCTGTCTTTATTGACTTGACTGATATAACAACATTTTTTAATGTCGGCCCTCCACCACTTCCTCTTTTATTTAGGTAGTGAAGTTCAGTCCCTGAACTCCAACCATCTGTATTCTGTGTACCAAATTGTTCTATTTCCACTATGGAACGTATCAAGCACTCCCATGTTGATGTACGAGGACTAAAACTACATGTAGCAGAGATTGGAGCTGGTAATCTATCCCCTTAATTATCACCATTAGTTGAATGTTCAGATCTGCTTCTTTTTCCTAATTTGTTTGATGGGTTTATTGTGCTAATTTGCGCTTTATTTAAAGGTCCAAAGGCTGTGTTGTTCCTGCATGGATTCCCTGAAATTTGGTACTCATGGAGGCACCAGATGATTGCCGTTGCAGAGGCCGGCTACAGGGCCATAGCTATTGATTTCAGGGGCTATGGACTCTCAGAACAACCAGCAGAACCAGAGAAAGGGGGTTTCATGGACCTTGTGGATGATGTCGTTGCTCTTCTTGATACCCTTGGCATTGCCAAGGTAACTATAAACTATTGAATTCCTCAATTCACTTAGACATCTGAGTTAGTAGTATTGATACCCAAACAAATTAGTGTGTACTTTGTGTGATGGTGTCAGGTTTTTCTCGTCGGGAAGGATTTTGGAGGCCTGCTAGTGCACTTGGTAGCTGTTCTGCATCCGAGTAGGGTCTCTGCCATTGTGACATTGGGTACTCCTTTCATGCTTCCAGGCCCAAATTCTGATCCGACTCAATACCTCCCCAAAGGTTTCTACGTTTCACGATGGCAGGTACGAATATATACGAGATATACTGATGAATTACATGTTCTTGATCAAAACTTGGATTTATTCAAATTTTTCTCCGCTGTCTGTACTATTGCTAATGATACATGTTACACTCATGAAATGGTAGGAACCCGGAAGGGCTGAAGCTGATTTCGGCCGATTTGATTTTAAAACAGTGATCAAGAATATTTATATTCTATTCTCTGGGGCAGAGCTACCAATAGCTGGAGATGAGCAGGAAATCATGGACTTGGTTGACCCAGCGACACCTCTACCAGTATGGTTCTCTGAGAAAGATCTTGAAGTTTATGCAAGCTTGTACGAGAAATCTGGATTCAAATTTGCTTTACAGGTTCCATACAGGTAAAGATCACTCCAGAAGTAGAGCTGTTTACATAGTTGCAAAACAAACTGCCTAATTAAGGGATCGATTGGGTCATTTTGTGCAGTGCTACGGGCAAAGATCTTGGAATCACTGACGCAAAAGTTACAGCTCCAGCTTTGTTGATCATGGGAGAGAAGGATTATATATTAAAGTTCCCTGGTCTTGATGGATACATTAGGAGCGGACAGGTGAAGTATTTTGTGCCTGATCTTGAGGTGGTCTTCATTGAAGAAGGGAATCATTTCATCCAAGAAAAGCTCCCAGAGCAAGTCAATGAACTTATTGTCAAGTTCCTCAACACACACAGCAACTAAAGAGGAGTTTACTTTCGGCAAAGCGGCCTGTCTGTCTTTTGCTATGTACTATTAGGCTTTGTTCCACAAATTCTGAAACAATAAGTACCTCTATCCTCTTTTCCTGTCATGCTTACTTGGATTTGAGACACTTGTTTATTTACTCTTTGATATGAGTTCCAATCTTTTCCCATGTCCAATTGCATCGATAAGCAAAAATCTCTGTTGCTTAATTTTAGAATACATCCCCAAGTTTTTCTAATTAAATAAAACATAAGGCTTTTGGAATCAGTGTGAAAAAAAAAAAAAACCAGAATGCTGACACATGTTAGATGATTAAGAAAACATGATAAAAATCTCCAAAAGGAGTTACAACTGAAATAATTAGATTAATAAAACATCTCCAAAAGGAGTTACGTCTCATGACAATATATTTAATTGAAATTATTGCCTTTCACGATACATATTATTTACAGACAACAACAGTTCTAATTTTCAATTATTAAATATATAATTGTCCAAGAAAAACTCTTGTGGATATAAAAAAGTAACAACTTAATTCTGAGAATTAGATTTATAAAGATAGATTGGACTTTATTAACTTATTATAAATCCAAGTACATAGATAATGTACTAAAGATATTTAGTATTTGAGATATCATATACTTATGACGTATTAAAGATATCCATTATTCTATGTGAGAGTTGATATTTGAGTTCAAGATGATAAGGATATAACTTTAGAAGTAAATTCTAATTAAGGTTTATTTACTTAGAACAATATCATTTAGGATTGAAAAGATTCCAATACAGCAATGGATGTTAATTGAGCCATAATATATTTTTCATTTAGTGAAAATGATTAATTGGATCAACAAGTTCTTTAGCAAATTTAATAAAGTTTCCTTGCATTGTTCAAGACGGTAATGTACTGTAGAACATTAGAGTCATTGGGCATACATAAAGAGCTAATGTCTCGCCAAAGATCTAAAAATGTGTTTAGGCAAATTTTCTTAATTATGATAATAATTAAGATAGGAATTGTAAGACTTAAGCAAGTGGTCATTATAAAGAATCTTGTAGAATTCTCTCATTAAGCCAGTAATAGAATAGTCATCATATGATGATATAGTATGAGAAACTCAAATGATTATTTTAGTGCAAGTGGGAGATTGTTGGTTTATGCCTTATAGTCAATTGCTTTGGTTATAATTTAGTGACAAATTATTTTTTGTTGGTTTATGCCCTATAGTCAATTGCTTTGGTTATAGTTTAGTGACAAATTATTTAAAGGTATTCTTTATCTTGTACATGTTTAGGTGTATATGATAAAGTTCATGGAATAATTGTACATTACAAATGAAATTATAATGAGATTATAATTATGAGATTCATATAGCATTTATGTATTATTCCTAAATATTCCTAGTCATTGTTCTATTAAGATTGGATATTAATAGAACGTAAAAAAAAAATAGCAAATGTTGTGTTTTTCCTTAGAAGTAGTCGATCTCATAGGCTAAAGTATAAAGATATTTAAATAAAAGTGTGGGTGCTTGTTAGAGAACAAGTTCACTGAACAGACCTGATATGAAAAATCCATTTAGAACATTACTTGTACGTCTATGTGATTCTCATTTTGATGATTGTATAAGTGATCTTTTGACTTGAAGTCATCAAAATTATCTTGTATGGGGATTATTATGTTTTGATACTACTTATGATCTATTTAATCATGGGTCGTTTAATCAGTAATCATTGGATGTAGCATGAACTATATGAAGGTAGTTGTGTAATCAAGATAAGATTCATCACCCTAAAGTAATTAGGGAGAATATTTCGTTTTTCTTGATTAGTATTGATTCAGGAAATCTTTGGGCAAGGTAAAATGATGTTTTGTAAATAGTTTATAACTGTCATTAATTGAATCGATAGCCAATAGCAGAAAACTAATATGATTATACTCAAAATAGAGTAGACATTAATTCCATACACTATGTTTAATTGGAACATTGGTTCATAAAAGGATTTAATTATATCACGCACGGAAAGATTAGTTAAAACCACTTTGACATTCCTAAATATTTGGGTGGTAATGACGCATTACTAGACGTTAATCTTGATCTATGATTGTAAATTATTTAATTGGAGAATTAAAGATATATTAAAAGGGCAAATAATGAATTAGAATTAGATTTTATAATCATTGACAATATATTTAGAAACCTAATGGGTCTCACATATAGGATGGGTTGAAGAGAGCAAAGTTAATTTAACCAAGTTAGACTTGATTGTAAAGCTTAAGAAACTTTATGATTAAATATGAGATATTTAATAAATAATGATCAATATGAGATATTATATCTTATATGGGCATAATTGGTATTTAATTAGAAATATTTGTAATTCTAATTAAAGTTTAATTGAAATTAGAATTTAATTTTAATTATAGTACTAAAACGTCCAAAAGTTTATTATAAATAAGCTTAAACTCTATAAAGCTAACACTTTTTGCTTAACCCTCTCTGTAAGATTACAGAGTTCTCTCAACTCATTTTGTAGATATCATTAGAGGCCGGACATTTGTACAGCTACGGTGGTTGAAACATATCGATTTTAGGAATGGTTCAAGGGATATGACAAGATAAAGATCAATTTCAGAATAAGGTATGAATTAAATTTTCGCTTTATTATAATTTGTGCTAACAATTTTTTATAATTAAATAAATTTTAATTTTCGAGAAATCAAAAATTACGGAAAATTTCGTAATTATTCTCCTGCAGTCGAAATTGAATCCTAAGCTAGTTTTGCAACAGTGATATCAGAGAAGGATTTTATTTTTACAAGTTGATTAAATTATTTGATTGTTGTTGGTTATAATTTTGAAATTAAATTGCAAAAAGTTTGCAATTAAATTCAGAAAGGTCTTTCAGATTAATACATTATGAACCTTAGATCTCCAGATTGAGAATTCTGAAAAACCAAACTCGATGGCGTTTGGGTTTTGATTATTGTGATACTGTTGCGTGATATGTTCTAAAAGGTTAGTCCTCATTGTCGAAACCCATAAGACAATGAACCTAGAATTGTTCTGGAATTCTTAACCCATACTGAAGAATCTAGCGACTGGAATAAGGCTAATACCGCATATGGAGAATGGTCGTGTTTGCGGAATCTGGCGATTGTTGGGTATTGATTTTGCAATTATTATGGGTTCTGGGAAAACCAGATAACTAGGGGCGTTGGAGGATGAGTTTTATGCGTGATTAAAAATGTTGGTTGTCGGAGAAGTCACTGGTGACAAAGGGGCGATAGTCGCCCAGGCGCCCACAAGCAGTGAGGGTTTTTGGTTGGAGTTATTTAAGCATTTGGGGGTGTTATTTGCTGGCGCTGGCGAGGAATATGACTGCGATGACAAGACCACTGGCAGCGTATGACGTTGCTAGTGAGAGGCGATTGGAGAAACCTGCGGCTAGCAGCACCTGTGGCGTGGGACGTTAGTGGAGTAGACGTATCCCAGCAGCAGTGTGGAGACAACTGAAACAAAGGGAGGCCCGGTGGCTTTGGACAATTGCAATCTATGGTGTTCTTTTGAGCACCAACTGTTTGACAAAAATGGCCAAAGAAGAAGTTCTCGCAAAGCTACTACTTCTCCAACTGGATCTTTGTCTTTGCTCCTTTCGTTTTTTTTTTCACTTCTCTACAGTAACCCCACTGTCAAGTACTCACTCTTTCTCTGTCTGTCGGTTTCCATGGACAAGAATAAGCAACTCTTGGCTAAGTGTTCGAGGCAGCGTTACAATGAATGGCATGGAGATGCCCGTTGGTGTCTGTAATTGGAGCAGTGAAGACAGACGACGGCAGCTTATTTGGTTTCGTCCTTGGCAACATTAGGGTTTGAGACTTGAGTTGAAGAAGAGGGTGTTTGGTAATAGGTTTAAGAGTGGGTTTGTTTGGCTCTATGTATATCTTATCCTAAGTCTAGAATAGGCTTATTCTAATCCTAGAATAGGCTTATTCTGACATGTTTGGCTTTTGGATTATAGTAATACAATCCTTAGTTTGGAATAAAGTATTCCAACATTTATTCCAAACATATAATTTTTTAAATTGTTTTAAAAACTAAAAAGAAAAATTAATTTCAAAATTAAAGTAATTATTTTTCTTAATTTGGTTAAGATTACTAATTATGTTGATTCCTAATTATTTTTTAGAAAAGCGATTTCTAAAATTTGTATTTAATTTTTTTCAATTAGATTGAAATTAATTATTTAGAAAAGTAGTTTTTAAAATAAGAATTAATTAGTTTCAATTAGATTGAAATTAATTAATTAGACTTATTAAAATTAAGAAAATTGTTTTCTTAAGTAATTAAAAAAATGTTTTTTAAGTAAATTTATTTATTTCAATTTCATTGAGATAAATTAAATTTATGATTTTATTTATTTAGAAATTGTTTCTTTATTTGTAAATAATAAGTTTCTTGATGTTTTATAAAAAATATTTTTCTTGGTTAAATTTTGAAAAGTGCTTTCATTTATTAACTAAGAAAAATGTACTTTCTTTAATATTTTGAAAAATAGTTTTCTAATTTATTAAAGAAAGATTTTCTAATTTATTAAGAAATCAAATTCTAAATAAATAATATAAAGGACTTTTTCAATTAAATTTAAAAATTTTAACTTAATTTTGAAACTACTTTCCTTTAATATAAGAAAATAGTTTTCTAATTACAAAAAAACAATTCTAATGAGATTAGAAATAGTAATTTCTGATCAGATTAGAAATAGTTTCTAATTGCATCAAAATATGTTACTTATATAATTTTGAAAAAGAGTTTTTAAATTATAATAAATAAGAAGAATAATTTATTGAAAATAGTTTTCAATTAAATTTGATTAAAGGAGTAGGAGTCAAGATAAATTGAAAATAGTTTCTAATTGAATTTGAAAAATTGTTTTCAAATCAAATTAAATTTCTATTTAAAATAAGAGTTTAATTTTTTTAGAAATCAATGATTTTAATCTAATTTAATTTTTTCCAAGGATTTGGAAATATTATTTTAGATTATGAAGATCAATAACTAGAATCAAACAAAGCTTGATATTTTATGCATATAATTTAATCATGAGTGCATAAGTTGCATACTTTATTTATATGGTTGATATGTATATTAGATGCATATTAAATTGTATGTTTTATATATGTGATATTTTATATGCAATTTTATGATTGATGAGACAAATATGTTAAATCCCTCTTTAAAATATTAAATACACGTTAAGAACGTCATTGTTGCCTTCCATTATTATAAGAATAAACTAGAGTTTTGTTTATTGTAAGCTTGTTGAGCAAACTCAAATTCGCTTTATCCCAAACATGATTAGTCTTATGATAATGGGGTTATACTTAACTAAATTTGTGTGATTTGAATGAGCAAACTGATGATCATATGAATTTAGAGGCAAGGTTAGGATCAATATATAAGATATATTTTGGCAAGAGTTGTTATCTAACGGATCTAGGAGTCACATGAAATGTGATTGATAAAGTTGTTATCTACCTAATTTAAGTCTAGTTAGTTTGTTAAGCAAACTCAAGATCAACTATACTTGAATGGGATCTTAGCCCATTAAGATTAGAGTAATCTTTCCTAATAGTAGTGAGGACTATTATTTCAAATAAAATAGTGGGAGTAACCAGATACATGAATAAAGTCCTAATCTAATTTGGTTGTTATGGCATATAATTAATTACTTGCTTTCTTATATTTATTTTGTTATGAGTGAAACTTACCTTGTTTAGTATAGTTAATGCTTAGTTAGTGAACCCAAGTTTTAGGATATAGTATATATTTGAGAAGTGTTCTTAAAAGTTAGAAAAGAAAATTTTATATCCATTATGTTATTACACTATAATCCCTGTTGAAGATTCGGTGATAAAGTTTTAGAGATATGTCAAAATCATAGAGATGACAAAATGTATTGACATTTTGAGTTGACTAATGTCTCATAAACTTTGAAGACAACATGTAAGATGTCAGCACCATGATAGCAAGATGCAAGAAGTTGCATTGAGTAGCGCTAAAAGGTATAGTACCTTATTAGAATTGTTCCCTTTAATTTAGCCTATTTAAAGCATGATTGATGACTACAATCGAAGGCTTTGCTATAGTATGATAATAGTTTTCATGAGATGAAAAATGATTGCATGGCTTTTCTTGCCTATACGAGATATGATAGAGATCATATGTATCTCTAATTCATGCTTTCAAGTATACGATACTAAATTTAGATTCAACATTATTTTAATGTTCAATGCATGATTAGAAATAGATTGTTAAGTAAAAGTAGTTGATCTAGTTTTATACAAATAGTTTTTATATGTTTGATTAAAGGAAACTTATGCTTAACATAGCAAGAATGAAAAGATGGATAACCTAGATTAACCTTTTATGCCATATTGGTTAAATCAACATAACGAGAATTATAAAGTTATATACTAGGATATATGTATCCTTTTGATTATGAATTGTATGAAACTTGTGAAATTTGTAAGGTTGAAGAATAACCAAATCAACCTTTGGTGAAATGATGATGATGCTATTAAATTGTTAAATTTTATACATATGATGTATTGGATGGAATAACAATTCATAAAACGATAATATTATATTTCATTGTATTACTAATGACTTTATATGATATAGTTATATGTATTAAATGAAATGTGATTTAAAATTTTGAAAAGTTCAAATTGTTTGAATCTAAACAAAAATTAAGAATTGAGAATGTTGAAGCACATCGATGAGATCCTTGTGGCAAGTTTTATATTTTCGGTTATCTACAGAGAATGAGATTCTCTAGTAAATACCTTCATAACAAAAATTCCATAAGGGTATGGATTTGTATAAGGAGTAACATACAATATGAGATATTGTAAGATGCAATATTATTTCTTTTATAGCGATGCCTAGTATAATAACTTACCTTCAATAGTTCCATTTGAATCAATTAGCAAGATTTCATATTAGATATGAAATGATAGGTCTTTGAAAGAGTCAAAGTTAATGATTCAAGAATGTGATCCATAGTTAAAGCATATATTATCCATTAAGTTTAGAACTAAATTGGATAATAAAAGGTTATGAGATATCCAAAAGATTGAATATATTCTTACAGATTCATTGAAAGTAGTGGCAGTAAGAAGGAATTTGAAAAGTTCAAATCTCATGACAATACATCTAATTGGAATTATTTCCTTTAATGATACATTTGATGTGTAGTTAAAAGGCTACGAGATATTGAAAGATTCACTTTCTTAATGAATTCAAAGAGTTTGTTTTGGAGATGATTGTGAATTTGTCATGTCTACAAGAAGGTTAGTGGGAGTATAGTTGTCCTCCTCAATGGGAGTATATGGAAACATATTACTTACAGAGAACAATAATTCTAACTTTCAATTATTGAACACTTAATTGTCTAAGAACAACTCTTGTTGGATTTGAAAAGGTAACAACTTAATTCTAAAAATTAGATCTATAGAGATAGATTGGACGTTGTTAACTTATTCTAAGTCCAAGTATATAGATAATGTACTAAAGATATTTAGTATTTGAGATATCAGATACTTATGAAGTATTAAAGATGTCCATTACTCTATGTGAGAGTTGATATTTGAGTTCAAGATGATAAAGATATAACTTTAGAAGTAAATCCTAATTAAAGTTTATTTACTTAGAACAATATCATTTAGGATTGGAAAGATTCCAATATAGCAATGGTTGTTAATTGAGCCATAATACATTTTTTATTTAGTGGAAATGATTAATTGGATCAACAAGTTCTTTAGTTAAATTGATAGAGTTTCTTTGCATTGTTCAAGATAATAATGTACTGTAGAACATTAGAGTTATTATGCATACATAAGGAGGTAATGTCTCATCAAAGATCTAAGAATGTGTTTAGGCAAATTTTCTTAATTATGATGATAGTTAAGATGGGAGTTGTATAGAGAATCTTGTAGAATTCTCTCATTAAGCCAGTAATAGAATAGTCGTCATATGGTGATATGTATGAGATACTTAAATGATTGCCTTATTGTAAGTGGGAGATTGTTGGTTTATGTCCTATAGCCAATTGCTTTGGTTGTAGTTTAGTGACAAATTATTTAAAGGCATTCTTTATCTTGTACATGTTTAGATGTATACGATAAAGTCCATTGAATAATTGTACATTGCAAATGAAATTATAATGAGATTATAATTATGAGATTCATATTGCATTTATATATTATTCCTAAATGTTCCTAGTCATTGTTCTTGTAACATCCTGTTACCCACGTTGAGGCTAGAATAGTAATTATGAGATATTGGTAAGAAATTAGAAAAATATATTTCATGCTCATGCATTATATGTTATGCTCATATTCATGAATATTGAATTTTTGCACATGAAAATAAGTGTACATGCATTCATAGACATTCCGGGTATAATTGATTTATAACTGAATTGTGAATGTGATTTTGTGGAGAATTGTGATTTTTATATATTGAAAATTGATTTAGAGAGTGTATTTAGTAATTTAGAATTTTTGGAGATTTTTAGAAAATTTTCTGAAATTTTGGGTAAAATTTGGAACAGGAAAAATGTCAAGTGGCAAGACAATAGACAAATAACAGTAGAATTAAGAGTCAAATGGCAGTGAAAATTTTTATTTATGACTTTGGGATTTAATGACTGATAGCTTGTAAATATGACATGTTTTGGTTTCTAATCTTTTGCTTATTTGGTCCTTTATTGTGCTTAAATGTGAGCTTTTACTTGCTTTTATATATTTTGGTTAGGGATTGTTAGATGTGTTGAAAATGAA
>JANZXR010046065.1:0-13289 GCA_027575705.1 Erythroxylum echinodendron | reverse complement strand
GCCCAAATGGCTATTGAAATATCTGACTATTGTATTATGTTAATTGAACATGGTTATGGATTCCGTATGTTATATTATAAAAAAAAATTTATACCTACTTTTGAATGATTGAGTGCATTAGCACGCTACCCTCGGGGGACACGGACTCGAATATCACCAACGATGTCGGGTTCGGGTCTTGCGGGAGTGGGGTGCTACAGAAACGACGAAGAAGCTTGATGCGAAGTACTTCCTGGAACAGGTGGTTTCCTGCTGTCGCTGCCTCCATCATCGTCGATTCCAAATTATTTACGATTTATTTCGTTATTACAATTGTATAAAATTTTAGATAGCCGTAGATGATAGATTGTTGAATATTGAGATACTGTCTAAACTCACCTTTTGGATTTGTCTTTGATATTAATGAAATTTGATTTGTTACAATTTTATTGAGTTATTCATTATTCAATTTCAGTTATTAATAATTCGATAACAAACTGAGAGAGTGAACTAAGTGAATACTATCAAATTGGGCAAACGAGAGTTAGGTAGTTTGATAGATAAAGAATTGGATCAAACAGTTAAATTTGTGTAGCAAGAGATCGTGTATAGGTTTCAGTAGGTTACCAGACAATTTCAGAGCTAAATTAGGTTTTGGGTAAATTGTGAATCTAGACATTGCAATTCCACAATCTAATTAAAGATTATCAATTAGGGTTAAAGATTATAACTCGAGAGAGGGAAATCCACCTTAGGGCTATCTAGACCTGATAATTCAATAATTTCATATTCAATTAGAATTTTCTTAAAGTTTGATTAAAACTTCATTTCTTTCAATTAGTAGTTCCTAGGTTGATTCTTGATTGGGTTATGTAATTTTCTATCTTTTTTATAATTTTCGAATTTAATTATTGAGATTGATTCCTTGATTGAATAATTCTCTGCATTAGTTTGTTTTTTGGATTTATCACGAATTTGAGTCAAGCCTTAGATTTTAGGATTAAATTACTCCTCCTTTTGGGATGGATACCTTAGGTACTATGGAAATGACCCGTATGCTTACGGTATTATCTAGGTTATAAATATTAAAACTTAGTATATATAAACCGTCGATTAGTATGCTTTGTGGAAATGATTAAGGCCTTCTTTGCTTTGAACCTTTAGCTAAAATGATCCACCAACTTAGTTTTCCCTTGCCCACCCCTTTCAACCTTTAACCTTGTTTGATTTAAATTAATCACCTTACACTAGAACCCAAAAACCCATTGTCCTTACCTTCTCCCAAGTTTAATGAAGTAATGCGTGAGCATTTGATGTATATGACTTAGGGACTTTTGTTTTGTATTCCATTCTGAGATGTTTTGGGAGGCACTTCTACTTATGTTTTTATTGATTTGTGTTGATATTATTTCCTTACTATTCTTGTGTTATTTAAAAGAAAAAAGAGAAAGAAAAAGAAAAAGAGAAAGAGAAAAAGAGAAGCATCCTTTTTTTTGGTGTTATTGATTAAAAGCATCGTTGTTTCTGCTATTGAAGGAAACGTAGTAGCATTAGCTAGTGATGAGTAGTTTTAGTTTGTGGTATTTATATGCATATCTCAGAACTTGTGTTTGGTTGTCCCTTCTTACTTAGCACTTTGTTAATACTTGTGAGTTACCATTTGACCTTTTTGCCTTGCCTTAACTCAAACCCCATTATAACCCTAAGTAAAAGCCCTTTTTGATCTATGATAACATGTAATCTATATATAAAGAATTGGTGAAATTGCAAGCCTATAGTAGAGTAGTCTCTTAGAGGGCGTATTGAGTGAAACACCGACCTTAAACACTTGAGTGAAATGAGTGAACATCATGAGGAAAATTCATCTTAGTTTTATTTTACCTTTGATCAATGGTGTCTACATTTGACTTTGTTTATGTGTATTGATGAAAAGATTATGGTATATGTAGTAGCTCGATACTTAAGTTTTTCGAAGTTTGAATGATTGCATATACTCAATCTTCTTTGAAAAAAATTAACAAAATATCTTGATTATTTTTAAATTGATTAAGGACAAACAATAGTTCAAGCGTGGAGTATTTGATAGGATTTAATCATCTTTAATTTTCTTATGCATTTCAATGTCTTTTCAATCCTATTATTGTGTTTAAATACTCAATTTTTGTTCATCTTTTGTTTATATATAGATTAAAGTAATGAACACAAATATAGGATTAGAGAGCCATCCATAGAGGAGAAACAATCAAGGGCATTCGAAGGAGAATCGGAGAAGACCCGAGAAATAATAACCCAAGGCCATAATCGTGACAAAAGCTTAAGCATAAGGGCAAGATTGTACACTAAAGGACACGATCGTGGCCGGCTAAAAAATAGATGCAGACAACCTTCCAAACTTAAGTTTTTAAAGGGCTTTTTGGACTTTTGAGGCAGAGAAAGATCCTAGGTTTTACCCTAAATGGAACATACTACATAAAGAAACAGAGGAGGACTTAGAGGGAGGTGGCCCAATCTGCCACTTTTGAAAAACTTCAAAACGAGAGAAGAAGAAGAGAGAAAGAAAGGAGCAGAAAAGTTTTTGTTATTTTTTGATGGTTAATTAGTTTATTTCATTTTCAATTCTTAATCTTCATATGTCTTAATCTATTCATTCCATTAGTTTAGAGCTTTCTTAGTGTTAATCACATTTTTACATATGTTAGAATATTTAGAATGAATGTTTGATGGATTTTGTAGTTGAAACTCATGAATTTTGTAATGAACCTTTGTGATATATCAATGGATGTTTATTCCTTCAATTTTCTAGTTTTAATCTTGGTTGTTTGAGTTTATTTATGTGTTTTCGCAGATTTGAATTTATTGGGTATTTGAATGTTTATTGATTATGTTATAGGTTTTGTTTAGTTAAAATCAATTGTGTTTGATATGATCATGTGTGGCTGGACTACTTAGGGTTTGAGATATTAGAAGGATGAAAGGATGGAAATTATGAGAATAGAGTTAGACTCGTCTTGAATTAGTACTTGTTGGTCTATGTTGATTTGGGAATTAGGATAAATATCATGAATTAGGAATTGCTTATAGATTTGATCACCCTTTAGGTAATTTTCTAATTTAAAGGCTAGGGTTGAGTGTGTGATATTTAATAGTCTATAGTGATTCCTGAAAATAGCAATAGGTTAGTTGAATTTGTCAGGATACTTAATCAACTAATTTAGGATCCTGAAAAATTCAAAAAATGTAGGATCCCATACCTTTAGGTTACAACTTCTAAGCTTATAGGTAGGAGGCCAAAGTTAGTTATTTCTTGTTACCTAATGCATCTTCGCTATTGAACTTAGAGAGCCTATTTTAGGTTATAGTGGAGATCGGGGTATTTTTAGAGCTTATTAGTTTTGTCTATTTTAGAGAAATTACAAGAACTTAATTGAGTCCATAGGCTAACACTATGATGAAAGTGCCTTTTATTTAGATTCAAAGATCAATTAACATCCCCAAATCCCAAAGATATCTCTAACCTACTTTTTTACCATTGTTATTAGACTTTTCTAAAGTTACCTTGTGCTTGTCTTTTTGATTACGTTCATTGCATATTAGTTGTTACATCTTCATTAGTTCAGGGTGTTTTGTTTTCTTTTATTACAATAATTGAAATAGCATTGGCATCCCATCCTTATGTGGTTTGACCCTAGCTCACCATTTACTGCATAGTTTGGTAGTTAGGAATTTATTATTTGGTAGTTAATGACAGGTTATTACCTTCCCCTTCCTTAGCCCTTATACCTTCTTGCCACTTCGCAAGGTAATAGCACAAGTGTCTTCTCTTGGGTTCCTTTTAGATTGATTAGGCAACCTTGTGGAACAATGGGCCTGCAGCTTCCCCATGGCATTAGCTAGCTGACTGACCTGATTTTCCAAAATTTTCAGACCACTTCTCAGTTCCTGCTGAAATTGAAGAGTGTTAGATGCTGAGTTCTTAAAATTTTCCTCTAAGGAAGTATTTCCCGCTTGTTGTTGTTGTGGTGGTTGTGGAGGCAATGGTCTTGGTTGAAACTATGGTTGATTATGTTAGAAAACTGTGGTACATAAAATCCTTGTTGCTGATAATTGGGTTGGCTTGCATTATTACTGCCCTTTTACTGTGGATTCCCATACTTGAAGTTGAGATGATCCTTCCACCCTGGATTGTAAGTGGGGGAAAAAGGGTCATACCTCCTCTGTTGTCCTTGGAAACCCCCAACTGCATTGACGTGCTATTCATCCTGTAAGGAAGAGCATGCATCCGTGGGATGGTTAGCTAATGTGCAAATACCATATACCTTAGTGGGTCCCTTTCCTATCACTGCTTACGGCACTAAGAAAGATAGATTTACAACTTGCTGCTCCAACTTAGAGATGGAGACCTCCTTCAACTTCTTTGTCAAGGAGGAAGCATTACTGTGATTACCCCAATACTGGGAGTTTGCTGCCATTATTGCTATCAAGTTTCTAGAATCCTCCAGTGTCCTGTTCACCAAGGCTCCACCACTCGTAGCATCTACCATATTTCTGTATAAAGGAAGTAACCCTTTATATAAATATTGAATTAATAACTGGTCATTTATCTGATTTTTTGGATAGCTATTGTAGAGCTTCTTGAAGAGCTCCCAATACTCATGCAACGACTCCACTATATCTTGTCGAATGCCATAGGTCTCCTTCCAGATGTTAGCTCTTAAGGTAGGGAAGTACTTTTCTAGAAACACCTGCTGCATATGTTCCCATGTGTTGATCAAGCTGATAGGTAAACCATACGACCACTCCTTGGCTGCATCCACTAAGGTAAAAGGAAATGCCTTTAGCTTGAGTTGCTCCACTGAGACTCCTACTGGCTCTATACCCAAGCATACGATATGGAACTTCTTCAGGAACTTGTTAGGATCGGTGACGTAGTTTGATCCTAGTAAGTTGAAGTCACAAAAACCTATAAATGTAGGCAATTCACATATTAGTCCAGGTTTAATTTCAACTTTTGACTAATTATCTAGATAATTAATACAAAGCAGATTAAGGTTGAAATAAGGAGTTGCAAGCTCCTTTAAGGTGTGCTGATGAAGTTCCATAATCTCCTCTATTTCATCTTAACTCTCATCGGCTTCTTCTTCAAAGGATAAAGAGCGACAATCTCGGGAAGATTTATATGGATTCCTTGCTCTCTCTAATGAAATCCAGTGCAACCTGCAGTAGGAGAAAAAATGTGATAGCCTGTCACTAACTACCAAAAATTTGATAGTCTGTCACTAACTAACAAATATTAAATTCCTAACTACCAAACTCTATAGTAAATGGTGAGCTAGGGTCGAACAACAGAGAGCTAGGATGCAAATGCTATTCCAAATATTGTAATAAAAGAAAACAAAACACCCTGAAATGATGAAGATGAGACAACTAATATGTAATGAACATAACCAAAAGGACAAGCATGAAGCAAATTTAGAAAAGTCTAATAACAATGGTAAAGAAGTGGGCTGGAGATATCTTTGGGATTCTGGGATGTTCGTTGATCCTTAAATCTAAATAAAAGATACTCTCATCATAGTGTTAGCCTATAGACTAGATTAAGCTCTCGAAACCTTAATTTTTCTAAAATAGGCAAAACTAATATGCTCTAGAAATCCCCAGATCTCCACTATAACCTAGAATAGGAACTTTAAGTTTAATAGCAAAGATGCATTAGGTACTAAGAAACAAATAACTTAGGTCACCTACTCATAAGTTCGGAAGGTATAACATAAAGATATGGGATCCTAGATTAGTTGATTTAAGTATCCTGACAAATTCAACTAAACTATCCTAGATTAGTTGATTTAAGTATCCTGACAAATTTAACTAACCTATTACTACTTCCAAGAATCACTATGGACTGTTACATATCACACACTCAACCCTAGCCTTCAAATTAGAAAATTACCTAAAGGATAATCAAGCCTATAATCAATTCCTAACTCATGACATTTATCCCAAATCCCAAACCAACCTAGACCTACAAGTACCAATTTAAGACAAGTTCATCTCCATTCTCATAATTTCCATCCCTTCACCCTTATAATATCTCCAAACCCTTAAGTAATCTAGCCAAACATGTTCATATCAAGCAAAATAGACATTAAATAAACGAAACTCATACTTATTCAAATAAAACCAAGGCTAGAAATTATAAACGAAGTAGTAAAAACCAAACTGCAGCATTAACTTAATAGAAACCAAAATTCTTTATGCTAACAATTAACTAATCATAACCAAAATTACAAAATTCAAATTAATTGCATCAAAATGAAAATTCCAGCACACATAACTTGCACACAAAACCAAATTAATTGATTATAAAGCTAATAACATGCATAGATCCTAACTATTGAGCACAAATTAATCAAAAGCATCACAAATAAATAAAAACCCATAACATAAACCATTAAACTTTCTAATAACCAATAAATTTAGATCAGAAAAATCACATAAATAAACTCAAACAACTAAGATTAAAATTTGAAAATTGTAGGAGTAAACAACCATTGATATATCACAAAGGTTTATCATAAAATTCATGAGTTTCAATTATAAAGTCCATTAAACAATCATTCTAAATATTCTAGCACATATCAAAACATGATTAACACTAAGAAAGCTCTAAACTAATTAAACGAATAGATTAAGACATAAGAAAATAAATCATTGAAAATGAAATAAACTAGCTAAGCATAAAGACAATAACAGAACTTCTCTACTCCTTCCTTCTCTCTTCTCCTTCTCTCTTCTTGAAGTTTTCCAAAAGTGCCAAATTGTGTAGCCCACCTCTAGGTCCTCCTCTCTTTCTTTATATAGTATGTTCCATTTAGGGTAAAATCTAGGATTTTCCTCCACCTTAAAAGTATAAAATGCCCCTCAAAAAGTTAAGCTTGGAAGGTTGTCTGCATCTGTCTACACGCAGGTCACGATCGTGGCTTTTAGTACACAATCATAGCCAGTTTATCTGCTCTCTGTCATGATCGTGGCCTTGGGTTATTTCCCAAATATTCTCTGATTTTACTCCGAATGCCCTTGATGGTCTCTCCTCTATGGCTAGCTCTCCAAACTTTGTCAAACTTTTTCCTTTTAGCATATATTTATGTTCACTCCATTAATCTATATGTAAACACAAGATGAACACAAATTGAGTTTTTAAATATAACAATAGGATTAAAAGACATTGAAATGCATAAGAAAATATAATATGATGCATGTAACACCCCACTTCCATAGAGCATATACCTGAACATCTTAAGAACATTCGAGAACATACTCTATGAAAGCGGCATGTTAGGGCAATCACATTCACTTTATATGGCATCATACATATAACACAAATATTCAAAAGATCAACCCCTCATTCCATTTATAAAACATGATTACATTGTAGCATTTTCCTACATAATACATATATTAAAACTACTAAAAATATCATAGAGTTACTACTCATTTACAACATGTTCTATATGAAATGGGAATTCTATACAAAAGAAATCTATCTAACTCCTTGGTGTTAGTTGACTAGACCTTTGAGCCATTCCTTGATTTAAAAAATGTAGTACTATACTTCTTTTAGAGTGTCTTAACAGCTAGGTCTCTTCTCTCATATCTAAAAGTCAATGTTGTAATTTTGATGAGTTTTGCGAACTCAGTGAGTGGACCATCCTCGATGTGCTCACTCATATCAAACCACAAAGACAATTCACAATTTATTTTATAGTTAAATCACATCACAAATACTGAATATCACATCAAATTTCATTTCAGAACAGGTCAAATAGTTCAATTTAAACATTCATATAACACATATCAAATTGTATATGCCAATGCTCATGAGACTCCGCTTTCATTGTTATTTTGTTGTGGCTGAGTGCCTTTTTAGCTGTCCTGTATTCGTTGTGAATACCGGGCTTATTAATAATTATCCCATATCTGTTGTGGATACCAGGCTTATTAATCACTGAGACTATAGCTCTTTATACACATTTCTGAGCATTAAGCTCTTTTTCACTGGGCACTCTAGTCACAATTCCATTATCTGATCATACATATCTTGCAATTAAATGCTTCAACTCACATATTACACTTTCAATAACTTTCATTCATTTCAGACACAGTTATTTTTCATATTCATTTCATAGTTGAGAACACATATTTTTCCCAATTTACATTCAATAAGAAACACTTCCAATACATTCCTTAATATCAAACTCCTCGGATCATTAATGTCTGGAATTATCAATCATATTGATTACAATTCAATTGTTGATATTTAAACAGAAATAAATCAATCCTGGTGAGAAATATCTAAGTTAACTCATAATAAGCTCCAAATAACTACGGCCTCGATGAACTAGCAATGTTTGGATGCTGGCGTTTGACTTGAGCATCTAAATTATGCAATATATATATTTATACATATTATTAAATTGCTCAATCACATAAGTATTCAATCATATACATGTGTATATGTCATGATCAATGCATGCTCAATTTGACTATTATTGAGTATGTATCCTAAATCGTAAGTCTTGATAATTCAAACCATTATAACTTGTATATGTCTAGCTACTACCTATGTTTACGTCTCAAAGAAACTTGATTATTCTTACTCTTTAATCATAAATTCATCAATCCATTTTCTAGCATTTTATAATCACACAATATCCAATTTCTCATTCATTCATAACTAATAGACCTTTCTCATTCTTTTGGATCACTTTTATAATAATAAGAACACATTCATTCCTATAACCTCTCTAAATTTCCAGATTTTGATACATTAATATAATCAACCCATTCTTAAGTTATAACCTCAATTAACAACCTAAACATATCAAACACTTTATTAACTTATTCAACATCAAACTAGGTTCATTTCAAGCCTCATTTAAGTCTAAATGCACTATAATAAAGCATTTTATCATTAGTTGGTTCAAACATCGCATAAAAGAGAAGAACTCACGTCTATGGCAGTTCCCATAATAATAGACGCATTCCCACGATCGTGGGTTATCCTATCTAAAAAATCCTAGCTAACTTCTTCCCTATTTGTCCAGATTTTAACTCCTACATGTTACATCTAACATATCTTTTACATAGTTCATCATTTCTATTTCATTTTCTCATTAAAATCACCTCCATTATTAACTCAAAAAAATTCATAAAACAAATCTTAAATCATTGTTTATCAATCATACAAAAATAGAAAATCAAATGTATCCATATATTCATCAACATCCATTACACTCTCAACACCATTATCATGATCATTCTATCTCTAAACTATCATCATATATGTTTCTTTTAATTAAGCCATAAAGAACAAGATCTTACTTACTTGTTTAACTCCAAAGCTCTTCAAGTCATTAAGAAAATATAGCTCCTCCACTTATATGATCATCACCATTTCAAGAGCTAGAAATGGGTTTGATCAATAAGGTTAAAGCAACGAAAACTTGGAGTGGCTAGTGAAGGATGACAGCAAAGTTCAATGTTGAGGGTTGGTGAGAGTTAGGGTCCACTTACACAATCATCCCCATTTCAAGAACAAGATGGAAATAGAAATGGGTTTCATCAACAAGGTGAAAACAACGAAAACTTGGAGTGTCTAGTGAAGGATGATAGCAAAGGTCAACATTGAGGGTTGGTGAGAGTGAGGGTGTGTATCGTGAATGAAGAAGAAGAAAATTAAGAAGAGAGCATGTGGTGAAAATGAAAGACAATTGAAAGATCAATGACTATGTTGTGGGTTTAATGCTTGGTGAGTTTATGACACATGACATGACACTTACAACACAAAGAATTATGTTAATGTCTTATAATTATGGCACCCAATATCATTTAATTACTAGTCAATTTGTCTCTTAATCTTTAAGCTATTTGTCACCCAATTTTCTATGCCACTTGTCAAATAATCCTAATGCCACATGTCATTTATTTCTACTATTATTTGTCAACTTGTCTTCCCACTTGGTATTTTTCCTAGTCTAAAAATACACATAATTTCATAAATTTCTCAATTATAACAAATAAATTTCAAATAATAATTAGAATCCACATATGTCAATTGAGTGCATATACAATCTTTGTAATGTGTACAAAAATTATAATTTGTGTGTATGCGAATAATATGCATGTGAATGCAATGCCCTCATAATTTCTCAATACTATTTCTCATGTATCATGATCTAGGACCTTATGTGCTAACCTTTAGTATGGAAAAATGGGTTATTACAATTCTCCCCCTTAAGACATTTGATCCACAAAATTCTTACTTGATTGATGAAACATATAGGGGTAATGATTCCTTATGTTCTCCTCTATTTCCCATGTAGCTTCTTCTCTTGAATGATTCTTCCAAAGGACTTTCACTAATGGGATCACTTGGTTTCTCAATTGCTTCATCTGATAACTAATTATTGTAACTATTTTTTTTCAACATAACTCAGACTACTCGCAATTTCAATCTCCTAAACCAGCAACACATATGTTGGATCAGACCGATATCTCCTTATCATATTGACATAAAACACATTATGAATCTGAGACATTTCAATAGGTAGTGCTAAGTTGTAAGCCAATGGTCCAACTCTCTCAATAATCTTATATGGACCAATGTATATAGGGCTTAGCTTACCCTTTTCACTAAACCTTAGCACTCCTCGCTAAGTTGATACTCTCAGACACACTTTATCTCCCACTTGGTGCTCCATATCCCTTCAGTGTTGATCCACATAACTCTTTTGTCTATCTCAAGCTGCTTCAATTCTACTATAGATCAATTTAACTTTATCAGTAGTATCTTGAATCCATTTTAGGCTGTTAACAATCCTTAGACCCTCTTCATCCTAATACAAAGATGAAAAACTGTTTTGCCATATAATGCCTCATATGGTGCCATACCAATACTATTGTGATAATTATTATTATAAGCAAATTCAATAAGAGCTACATACTTATCCCATCTTCCTTAGAACTCCAAAATATAAGCTCTAAGCATATCCTCAGCAGTCTTAATAGTTCTCTCACTCTGTCCGTCTATCTAAGGATAAAATGTTGTATTGAAGTTCAACTTCGTAACTAATGCTTTCTATAAACTACTCCAAAATCTTGGGTTATTTCTAGGATCCCGATCTGATACAATAGACATTTGGACCCATATAACTTCACTACTTCATTCATATGTCTTCGGGCTAACTGATCCAATGTATTGTTCTCTCTCATTGGTATGAAATGAGCTGACTTTGTCAATCGGTCACCATTTAACATCATGTTGCCTCAAAATCCTCATCAAACCCATAATAAAATCCATAGTGATCCTTTACCATTTCCACTCTGGGATAGGCAATGGTTGTAATTTCCTAAATGGAGCCTGATGCTCTGCCTTAATCTATTAGCAAGTCAAACATTTAACAACATATTCAATCACTTATTTCTTCATCCTTGGCCACTAAAAAAGTTATTTCAGCGTATTGTACATCTTGGTAGTACCAGGATGCATACTATAAGCTGCTATATGTGCTTCCTCTAAAATCTTTTTTCTTTGATCATCCACATCATGTACACAAAATCTTTACTTCAACCACTAACTGATGCGTCGTAGCATTAGTCAAAATAAAATAACTAGGATACTACTGTAGCAATGGCGAATCTAGGTCGATCCCACAAGGAGTGTTTGCTTAGCTTATGAAATGAAATTAATCGGTGTTCAGGAAAAAGGGGGGTTTGGATTTTGGAATAGGAAAATAAAATAAATCTAACTAACCAAAAAAAATTAAAGAAAATATACGAAAAATGGTAAAATTGGGGAATTCAGTAGGAATCCGATTCTTTGGTTCAATCTCGGCCTACACCTTATTAAATATCTTTCTTTGATTTGTTGTTTTCAAACCTCTCCTAGCAACTATTAATCATGGGTTAATAATTAACCCGAGTTTTCTCTTAGGTTTTGTTTAATCAAAATATGATCATTAATTAAACCTAACCACCAAATAACCTAGGATACGATCTCTAGATTTAATTAGGTAGTAGCATTATGAATTAGGAAAACTGATTAATCAAGGCAACAACCACATACGATGCATCATTTAACTTAGGTCATGTTATCCCTAATGATTACGAATCATTAGTCGCTACAAATGAATTTCAACATAACAATTATGGATTATAGCGAAATTCTAGCAATGGTATGCAATCAAACGATTCAATGAGTGCATTAAAATCATCCTTTCATAATACCCTATTGGTTCATACACAAATAACAGAACAATAACGAAAATATAATTATCCATATACAAAACCCAAATCAATTAATATAAGATAACACGATCAATTTCTAATGAGAGAAAGAAATAAAAAAACATGAAAAAAGGCTTAACCCGGGTCATCGGTGTTGATGTCACCTCCGAACTAGTGTTGGGATATTATTCCTTCATAGGTCTCTTTAGATAGAATGTTTTAATCCCCATTAATACCCCAGTCGAAACCCCCTTTCAAACCTAAATCACAGCAAGCTTTTGCTCCCTTCTATTTCACTCACTATTCATTGCACTATTACATGATGTGACAAATAAAGATATGTGTCTCAAGCTATTGTTCACATCTCCATTCTTTTCTTCTCTGCCGCCACTCTTCTCCTTTATTTCCTATTGCCACACCACTCTCTTCTATTTCTTTACTTACGCCACTCCTCATTGTTTGTTTTATTCTCTTCTTCCACCAATACCTCTCTTCTCATGGTCTCCACTCACTGTAGCATGATGGGATAAATAAGTTTGGTCTCCTCATTTTAAAACCTACGCCCCTTCTCTTTGGCCAAAAAGTCTGTGTTTAATGCAGTTGTCTGCATGAATCGTAAACATTGTTTGTGTAAAAAGTAGGCTGCTTTCTCCACTATGTCATCGTTTCACCTACTTTGCGTTTGCGATTTTGCTCCTTCATATTGCTCTGTCATTTTACTCCTTATACTTCCAACATATGCTGTCATTTTTGCTTCACTCCAGCTGGTGTATTTTCATGCTTAATTTGTTTCCCTTTTCGTTTTGTCTATTTGTAACACCCCACTCCTACTGGACCCGAACCCAATATCGATAGTGATATCCAAATCCGTTCCCCGCGAGAGTGGTGTGCCACATCACTTAACAATTAAAAGTTGGTATAAATTTTTTTTTTAAAACACAAACATAAAGTACAGAAAATCAGTAACCAAAACGTTCCACTTTGTTTTATAATTATTTGAAACAACACAATGAAATCAACAGAAACTT
>JANZXR010046014.1:0-12033 GCA_027575705.1 Erythroxylum echinodendron | reverse complement strand
CGTTATAAAATCACCTCGATTAGCTAGGATAATATTTCTGTCCAACTTGATGGGACGACCAACCCATAATGCTAAGACTAGTAATAAATCTTCATCGCAATATTGGAAAGAGACATAAGGAAATCTCACCCAAACTATTGTAGAATCCACTATAGCATGAGCTACATTGAAACCGAGCGTCCATGGTTACTCAATAAGATAATGATAAAAAATAAGCCATAGGCATTCTCCTATGATAGCTTCAAAATCTGATCTAAAATCAAACTTGACTAGGAAATAATCATGGCCAAGGTCGAGGAGATCAAAACCACCAGTAGGGGACCAATGGTATTTAATTTTCATATAGAGAGTTTTGATAGGGATAAAACGACCCTTAAGCTTTAACACAAACGATTGACGCCATGGGGCCTCGAGCTTGGCCATATAATTAGGTTCCACCTGAAACGTAGGTATAAGTTGATTACCATTATTATAATCATTTTTAACTATCCCCTCTACAAGGAGATCTACTGGGACACTCTTGTGCTTCATACACTTGTTCCTCGGCCTTTTCTCTACCATGAAATTTATCCTTCCAAGATACAATATTAGGGCTTCCTACCCCATTACGTGCAGGGTGTGTAGGGGGATGTTGGTTATGGGCCTTGTCAAGAGGTTTAGTCTTCTTTGCAGGTTGACAATCATTCATGGAGACATGCTCATGAGGGGGCGCTGCCATCAGGAACTCTCTCAACAAACTGCGTCTTTTTACTGAGTAACTTTTTGCCATTATTGACAAACTACCCAATATGACTCCGTTTTTTTCCAAATTGGATTCACTTTGCTCCATTATATAACAATATACTGAACTCCTTCGATATGCTTTAAAAGTCCATGTCTTCACAACAAGCCATCATGGCTGATTTGATGATAAAAATGGCTAAAATAGAGAAATAACCCATACGACCTTTTCTATTCCCTTTCCCCACTCAACCATCTACAACCTTCCCTCAAACCATTAACATTCCCCCTTAGTCCCCTTCTTAACCCCAATATTCACTAGCAACCTCACACACAAACCCATCTAAACCCTACCACCTCTTTGACCACTACTCTTGTTATTCCTCAACTATTAAAACTTATTCACAGGAGAAAATGTTTAAGGCTAGTAGTTTTAGATAGAAAATTTTTTACCTACTATAATACTTAGGCATAACAAAAACTTATTGTCTCAGCTTTTTATATGTTTGGGTTAGTACTCTATTTGTATCATTATATGTACTCAACTTGTCAACTTACTACTTAGGATGAATTTCCTAGGCAATTAAATTTGTGTGTTGCCTCTTTATTTTTCCTAAACTTTCAAGATTAGCTTTACAAGTTAAAGTAATAGTCCACGTGGATGCTTACCTCACGAAGTTCGAGACTCTATCCTCTCAAACCACTAGACTCATTCAGACAAATGTCCTTTAAATGTTTCCTTTGGGGCATATGAGATTATATATAATGGGAGCTTTACCTCATTAAAACACAAACAATGGAGAAGCTATAGAAATGGCTAAATTAGTGGAAAACAAATGCAATATAACCAAGCCACTATCACATCACACTCCTCTATCCAAACCACCACTCTCTTCCCTACAAACACAGACCCAATCATCATATTATTGTTCCAATTAAATTCTTGATGCCAGCGGAGATGGCAATAAAGCGTGAAAAGGGTTATGCTTTAATTGTAATGTCAAATTTGTACCTAGTCACCGCTACAAACCTCTTTAATTTATGCGTTTATTGACGAACCCAAAGGAAGACGAGTAGGAGACAATCTAACCTATAACTCATAATTTGGAACCATCTTTGACACCCTTGGACCTAGACACAAATGAAATTAAGATCCACAAAATTTCTTTTCATACTCTCATAAGGCAGGTGGTTCCTTCCACTTTGAAGTTTCTGGGGTCGGTGAATAGAGACAAGGTTATAGTTTTAGCTGATAAGGATCCACTAAATGACATTGAGAGGCATCAGATTTCTTTCCATACTCTTATAGGACAGGTGGTTCCTTCCACTTTAAAGTTTCTTAGATCGGTGAATAGAAACAAGGTTATGGTCTTAGTTTATAGGGATCCACCAAATGACATTGAGATGCATAAGATTTCTTTCCATACTCTCACAGGGTATATGGTTCCTTCCACTTTGAAGTTTCTTGGGTTGGTGAATAAAGAAAAATTTATGGTCATAGTTGATAGGGATCCACCAACAACTTTATTAAAACTATGATGAATAATCATTTGGGCCTCACGGCCTAGCCCTTATCTCACTTTTGAGTTACTATTAGGAAGGTGAATCACTGGGATGTATTAAGATGTGTTGACAGGTCACGTTGCAGCTGGATCAAACCATATTTATAGTGGACTTCTTATTATTGCCCATATTCAGGCAAACTTTGTCTTATGTGACCAATGGCTCTTAAAATTACGTTTGATCCTTTTTTATTATAAAAAGATTTGGATGGAGCTCTCTCATATAAGCTTCTAGGTCTAGTTCGAAGGTGTGCACTAGCCTCCTTGCAATTACTTCACTGCCTCTTCTCTCAAAAGGAGAAACCACACTTAAGCCTTAGCTAATTGTTACCATTTAGAAGTGGAACCCAAGTCACCAAAAATAGAGCCTAAGATTGGCCCAGATACATCACCAAATTTTCAATTAGCTCTAAAATCCCTCTTAACTTAGTTCTCCTCCTTTTTATGCCTCTTTTTTGTATTCCCCCTCTTAAAAGGGAAATGGTTTGTGACAACGTCACTAGGCCAAGCACCAATCCATTTTCTTCCCATGTCTTATTGGTTAAAAAGAAGGATGGATTATAGTGCTTTTGCATCGATTACAAAGTACTAAATGCATTCAATATTAAGGATCTTTTTCCTTACACGATAGTCTAGGAGCTCTAGGATGAAATCCATGGAGCTTGAGTTTTTTTCTAAACTAGACCTTAGAGCAAGGTATGATCAAACTCACGTCCACCTAGCTGACATTGAAAAGACAACTTTATAGACCCATAAAGGCCAATTATGAGTTCCTCAAAATGCCTTTCAGCCTATAGGATGCCACATCAATGCTCCAAGCTCTCATGAGTTCCAACTTCCATAATTTTTTATGGAGATTTGTTTTAATCTTCTTTGATGACATTTTTTTATCAACAATGCTTTATGGTTGGAACATTTTCGACATCTACATATAGTCTTCTTTACACTTCAGGAACATCATCTATTTGATAAAATAGAAAAGTATGAGTTTGTTTGCTCTAAACTCAATTATCTAAGACACTGTATTTCTAGCCAGGGAGTTTTTATAGGTCAAAAAAAGTCTCAATCATTTAATAATAGCATACGCTTACCTATATACATACCTTAAGAGGATTTCTAGGCCTTAATAGGTAAGTTTTTCCCTAAATACTATTTGTTTCCTTCTCCTTTAACTAACCTACTGCACAAGGATGCCTTCCTTTAGTCTTTTGTAGCTTATATCCAAAAATTAAAGAAAGAAATCATGAATACCCCAAATTTGGTTCTCTTTAATTTATTGAGCTTTTTTTTGTACAAATATATGCATTGGGTATAGGGATTGGAACAATATTATCACCAAATGTAAATTCTTTGCATACTTTAGCAAATAAATGTCAGCTCGATTATAGTCCTCCTTAGCCTTTGCCTGTGAGAAGTTTGTAGGGATGGAGGCCATTTGCAAGTTGCATCAATACTTGCTTAGTCATTGATTCACCATTTAAATGGATCTATAAATTTTCTCCTCTCTCCCCCACCCATTAATCCAAACTTTAGAGTAGTATAAATGTTAACAAAACTTCTCAGTTTTGATCTTAACATCATTTATAAACTAGGGGTTGCCAATGGAGCAATAAACTCTTTTTGACACCTTCCTTAGTATAATTATTAGGCTATATAGCTTTAACCACACCCCATTACTGTTCTTTGTGATGCCTTGCATCAATTTTATAAAGTCCATACCCCATCTACTAATTTTTTTTGGCAAAGTGCTGAAGTGACCTTCTAAACACCGAAACTACACCATATGAGATTAATTCTTATTTTTCAAAGGTCATTTATTTATTTCATTAGAGTCATCTCTCCAATTGTTGATCATGATTAAGTTTCATTCGTCACTATAGGTGGCCATACTGGAGTGGTTTGCACATTAGCCCATATTGTTAGCACCTTCTTCTAGCTTAGGCTTCGTAAGTCCATTAACGGTTTTGTGTCTTAATACACTACCTGCCAGATGGCCAATCCTTTCAATAGGGCAGCACAAGGTTTATTACAACCCTTACCAATCCCAAACAAGATATGGGATTCTATTCACCTTAATTTCATCACCCATCTCCCTCCCTCCTCTGGAAAAACTACCATCCAGATCATAATGGACAAACTCTCTAAGTAAACATATTTTTTGGCATTCAAGACTCATTTCACAACTCTCTAAGTTACACAAATTTTTGTTAGATATATTGTCAGCCTCAATTTTAGATCTCAACCCCATATTTATGAACATTTTTTATTATGAGTTATTTCAACCTTAGGAGACTACTCTAGCCATAAGTAGTGCCTACCATCAGTAAATGAATTGCCAAATAGAAAAATTAAATTGTTCCCTTAAAGACTACGTCCACTACTTTGTATATGATCAACCTTGCTCATGACTTCAATAAGGTTAAATAGTGTTATAGTTTGGTTGGGTAATTTACCATCCCCATGTCACCCTATAAAGTTGTTTTTAGCAAAGCTCTACCTTTACTGTTGGAAGACATTATAGGTTCATCTTTGGTTGCATCTGTGGATGATTTACTCACATCTTGGACTACCTTTCTCTATATCCTGCAAGAGACTATCTTAAGAGCCCAGAATCACATGCATAATCAAACCAATTCCAAGCGCATTGATGTTTCTTTTAAGGTAGACTATTGTGTTTTTTAAATTTTAGCCTTATCAATAATCCTCTTTGGTGCATCGTTAATCCAATAAACTCTCTCAACATTTCTTTAGACCTTTCAAGATCATTAAAAGAATTGTTCGTGTTGCCTATCACCCTAATCTTCAATTTACTACCAAGCTCCATGATGACTTTCACATTTCCAAGCTTAATAGTTGTGTGGGCAATGTTATCTTACATCAATCTCCTTTACCTATTGAATTTGTTAGATAGTAACCACTTCTCAAACCTGTTGTAGTGTTAGGATATTGTAAGGTTCTTCAACATAGGACTCATATCCCTCAAGTTCTTATTCGATGGTCGAACTAACCTAAGTCTGAGCCACCTGGGTACTAGTCAAGGACTTTCTAGACTTCAATCTTGAGGATAAGGTTTCCTTTGATGGGGAGTGTAAACATCCCACCTAACTAGAATTCCATGAAGCTCAACAGTAAATCCATTATAGTCCTAACCTTTGCCAGTACAGAGGAGTATTTATTAAGTAAAGAAGCCAATAAGCTTGGCTAATTGCACACGAGCAAAGAAAGAATGAAGAATTATAAGCTGTCAATGTTGTTATAAGAAATATTTATTAAATAGTTTGTTACAAATGACCATTTTGTAATTGAATATATATGGGGAATGAAAGAAGAAAGGCAAGAAAGTAGACTCCCAATTATTATCTCTTATTCTTCTTTTCCCTCCTCTCTCTATCTCTCTCTCTTTCTCTCCCCACTCTCTCCTATATTCTATTGACATCAGTCTTGGTGGCATCAATCTTCTTATATAAGATCTATATTATAGAAGATATGATTCATATACCTTAACATAATCCTTTAATATAAAATCTATATAACAAATTTATATATAAATCTATATAACATTAAATTTGGCAAACAGGCTAGGTTTAGGTTGTTATAGAGTATGCTTGATCTAAAATTTAAAATTTTAATATGTGCCTGGCCTAAGGTTCGATCGATTTTGAGGCATTCAGCGTAAGCCCAATTAAGCCTTAATATATTTAAACAGACTTTGGGCTAGACTAAGCCAAGAAGCCTATTTTCAAGTATAAATTTAAAAAGAAATTTCTAAGATATAACCGAAGCCTACTCAACTTTAGTTTTCCCTTTTGACTTTGTGACGAACTTGGTGAGGCTAAAATTTCCATTTCTAATAAGAGCTTCATTTAAGATAATTAAAAAAATGACATAAAGCCCTTAAACTTTAATGTACTATTATAGCACAAAAATTTTTTTATTAAACCATGAAATAAACTAACCAAATTCTTCATTCATAATTGGTCCTAAAATAATGGCCTAACCATGGATGACAAAATACTAATATAATCACTATGAACCAAACTCCAACCTTAATTGAATCATTTGACCTAATAACTTAACATTTGGATTTAAGTCAAATGATACAAACTTCAAGATCTAATTACGAAAGATTGAATTCCATGTTGTAACACTAAAAAACTTGGTTATTTAAATGGATAGAACTTAAAAGTTGATGATAATAATCCTAATTACTTAAAGTGGTGTATTGAGGATGTAATTGTGTGAGGATGGTTGCTATGCTAAAAAACCATGAAACCACTTCTTCTTAGTTGGTTCATTAATCTTCAATCAGCAAATGAAATATAGGATAATGTCACCTGAACCTTTTATAATCGAGCTAATGAAATCTAATATTATGAACTATGTTGTAAGGGTATAAGGACAAAGAAAAATGGATGTTGACAATATTTATTATGCTAAATTCAATAGTAAACGCAAGAAATTGATGAGTAACACCCAATCAAGATAGTACATACTATATCTCCAAAATAGAAAAGAAGAAATTCAGAAAAAATTGATGCATGACTTTATTACATGATTGGATGAGATGTTTTATCTATCCAAAAATGATATCATCTAGATTAAACTTATCCCAGATATTGAGAAATTATTTAATGTTATTTGATGAGAGGCTAAACATCAAGTCACCATACTTGAAAAAAGGAACATTAGTGAAGGGTTCATCGACAACAAAAGTCTCCAAGACAACCTCATCTAACTCTCTCACTCCTTGAGCCGCTAAAGAAGCAAAACAGATAAGTTCCATTGTAGTCACTTATTCCTATACCAAGACACTTGTTTTGAAATCCACATCTATCTTAAATTGTTTCTAGAAAAACAAAAGAAAAATAAAATATGAAACAATAGACATCTAGCCTAAGTAGAATCAGTGAATACAACTAATTTTGTTCCTAGTGTAGTAATTAGGGAAACCGAGCAAAATGATCATTACTAAAATGGGTGAATTACTCTCTTTAGTCAACTGCATTTCTTTGAATGATTATACCATCTCAAGTAACAATGAAATTGTTTTTTCTTCATCTACGACTCATAATGTGAATTGGATCATTGACTTAAGTACCATCGACCATATGATTTACAATAAAAGTCTCTTCCAATATATGACTTCTCTTTTTAAAGATAACCTTATGGTATACACTGAAGTAGATTCTATACCCCTTTCCGTTACTCTTTCACCATATAATTGGTTATTTGTTCCTACTCTATCAAATCACTTTCTATCAGCTAGTAAAATTACAAAACAGTTGGATTGTATGTATTAACGTTTTCATATTTTTCTTGCTTCATAATAATCTGACTCAAGAAATTATTAGGTAGGGTACTAAAAGGAGGAGAATATAATATATGGATGACGCTGTTTTAATCACATTCATCAAGTTCAGAGTCACAATGATAATATTGAAAGAATATCTAGTTATGACTTCGTTAACTTAGTCATATCTCATTTTCTTATTTGGAAAAATTATATGTATCTTTATTTAATGGTATTTCAACAACTTCTATTTTTAATTTGGATGTTTTCAATTTAGCTCAAAGTCACTTCACTTCATATCCTTTAAGTTTTAATAAAAGAGAAATTACATTTGAATTAATTCACTCTGATGTTTAGAAACTTGCCTCAATTACTACTAAATCTAGAATTTGTTGGTTTATTACCTTTTTAGACAATTGAACCATAAATTAGACATATACTATGCAATATAAGAGTGATATACAAAATATATTTATAATTTTTATCACATGGTTCACACTTAGTACTCCCATTAGGTTAAAACTATTTAATTAGACAATGGTGGATAATACCTTAACTTTGAATTTTCAATTTTTTCTAAGATAATGGTATTCTTTATGAAAGTATTTGTTCATCTACTCTACAACAAAATGTTCCAAAGGGTAAAAATAGCCATATTCTTTAAACCACTATAGCTCTTCTAATTAGTGTGACTATTCATTAAAATTATTAGGATGATGTCATGACATATGTAATTGATCTCATAAATTGGATGCCAAAATGAGTTCTCTCTTTTTGCATTCCTCTATAGATATTTAATTAACAAGTTCATACTTCATCCTTACTATAACTATATCTTTATATGTATTTGGATTTGTTGCATTTGTTCACCTATAGAAAGAATAACATATAGATCAAATACACCTTCCCTGAAACAAAATATTTTTCATACAGATCAATCTACCTCTAGTCCTCGAGGAAGTTGCAGCATGATGGCTACAATTGGATTAATCTTAGAAATCACTAAGTTATCTAGTTTGATGGGAGTTTAAAATCCCACTATTTAGGACTTACGATCATTCTTAATTTACATATTATATAGAATTTTAAACTTAAGTTTGTTGAATTTAGTGAAGAACAAGATAATCATGATGAAGTATCCCCTTTTAGCCTCTTCTTTTATTAAGTACACTTTAAGATAAAATCAATACTTCTAAGGTAAGTGCCCTTCATTACTTACTCCATCTTATTCTTTACCTTCCAAACAAAATCATAGAAAACCAACTAACTAGTACTCTTTAGATGAAAAAGTGATATATGCAATCATATAATATGCCTCTATAAATAGGTTATGACCATAACATTAAGATTTTATGAGTGAGATGTCAAATATAAAAATACATATAAAGGTAGAGGAAGCTGTAAAAATCCAATATGGCAAAGGTAATTTTAACTGATATGCACTACAAAAAAATGGAATATGGAATATTGTATCACTCATTTCAAGAAAAATTTCAGCGTGCTGCAAATGGATATTCACCCTCAATCATAAACCTATGGAACAATTAATTGGTGTAAGATAAGATTAGTAGCAAAAAGGGTATATATAGTAATTTAAGGTTGATAATTAGAAAAATTTTGCTTTAATTGTAAAACGGAACACCATCAGATTATTGTTGTCCTTGGTAGTAAATTTTATTTAGCCTTTAAAATAATTTATTGTGAAGGATGTGTTCTTCTATAGAGATTTGTGAGAAGAAATTTATATGCATCTTCCACTTATGTTTGATATTCCATAGTGTAGTGGAAAAGTGTGTAGATTATGAAAAGGTTTTGTATGACTTGAAATAACTGACAAAGGTATGGTTTGGGAGGTTTACAAATACTATAAAATGAATTAGTTATTACCATGGTGACTTAGATCACACTTCATTCTTCAAAATAAGAATGAAAAAGTTACATTGCTCATTATTTATGTAAATAATATGATTGTAACTAGTGATGGCATAAATTGACTTTAAAAGCTTCAATAAAGTTTATCTTTTAAATTTAAAATGAAAGATTTAGGAGGACTAGAATATTTTATGGGGATTAAAGTTGTAAGATCCAAAGATGTTATATATGTCTCAACAAAGGTATATATTGGATCTCTTATTTGAAATTGATATGTTAAAATGTAAACCAATAGAGACTCCTATTGTTTATAATCATCCTCTTGCTTTTTACTCAGATCAAGTACTAAAAACAAGGAAAGGTACCAATGATTGGTAGGAAAATTAGTGTATATGTCATACATACATCAATATATTGCATACATTGTTAGTGTGATAAGTAAATTCATGCATGCTTTAAGTGAATCTAATAAGTAATAAAACTAAAGAGTCAATAAAATAAGTGAATAAATTAAAAAATAAAAAGAAATAAAATAGATAATAATGGCTAGATTAATAAAAGCAAGGTTTTCCTAATATTGTAATCCCCAGCAGTGAACCTAAATACTTGATCAAATGTAATTTTAAACAGTAAGTGCAAAATATAGCTCTAGTGAGCATTGGCAAGTATAACTCAATCCTATGAGGATTGCAAGTATTAGTAATAGTCTCTTTTCTATTTTATAATTGTTGAATAAGATGATGATTTAATTTAATGTTGATTAAACTAAAATGCAATAAAATAATGAATCAAGACAAATATAATAAAAAGACTAATCCAATATCAAATAATTAATAACTAGGCAATGAATCCCCCTTAGATATCTTGAATGTTAAACCTTTTATCATGCAATTCAATTATCGATCATTAGAATGTAGAGATTCTTTTCTTATGTCAATATCTTTCTCAAGATTATTAACGAGTTTGATTAACTAAAATCTCTTTCTAATTAAAACCCATAAGATCATATTACATCGATTCATGAATTTGTCTATTACATTTGACCATAATTCAGAGGATTTATGTCGACCTATCTCCAGGTTTGCATGTAAATCCTTCCAATTATGATAGATCTATTGATTAAAAAAGATTTAATTTCAATTATATGAAATCAAATATTAAACTAATATCCTGGACATATTAATTTAATAATAGAAACATATAATTGAATCTCAACGAATCAATAAATAAAATTGCATTAAATAAAGGATGAAATAATAGTATCCATCATAACTTAGAGTTTATCCTACCTAGACTAAACAAACTTGGTTTATAAACAGTGAAAATAAGACAAACATCAAAAGTTTAGAAGAAGCATTAAAAAGAAAAGAATCCATATTTAACATATCCTCCTTCTTTATATGAAATCCCTTTAAATCTTGATGAAAGGCTACTCTTTGTTAGATCTCTTAAATATTCTTCATGTTTTCCTTGTTCTAGGTTTAAAATCGTGTCTTTTACTCTGACTTTGGTTGTATCCTTTGAATCTGGTTACTTCTTCTTCATCTCCTCTTTTTAACTAAAGTTTATGTTATGCAACTAGAGTTTATGGATTATACATGGTGAGTCACATGGCTCTATATATTACTGTTTATCTTAAAAAACCTTCAAAATTATAACTTTACATATTCAAAAGAGCTTACAGACGCAAGGTACGTGACGATATATGTTACTTACATAATCGTGTATCTTCACACGGGTAAAAACAACATCTTTGAAGCTTTACACATTTATAGTCTCTTACAAGGTCCCTATTTATAACTGTGTATGTTAATCACACAGACATGTACATATTCATATGGGTATATGTCTCTAAAATATCTATGATTATTCTATTTTATGTTATGCTTTGCCTTGAATTCTTCTCCTTTTGATTCATTAAGGTAATTGAGACTGAAAATATACTTAAAACAAAATAAGTATCAAAAGTAATGTAAAACTCTTAAATAACAAGCAAACCACGCTTAATATGGGCATAAAAACATAGTATAATATTCATTTATCAAACATCCTCACATTTAAGCTTTTGATTGTCCTCAAGAAAATTATAATTTAAATCATCAGTCTTAAAAACATCTTATTAGCCTCAACCTATCTATCCATACCTTAAATCATTATATTATATTTATCATATTAACATATAATTACATTCAAGTTATCCTAAAACCAACATTTATAAGCCAGTATCAATAACAAGCATAGTGATAAACTTTTTGAAATTAAAAGCATAAATTCCACACCCTCACAAAAGATTCACTTATTGTACTCAAAATGTTTATAGTAAAAAAAAACATATCAAGCACTCAAATCACTACATATAAGGATTTTTTAACCAAAAGCTTGCAATAAAGTCATATCTCCACCACTTACAAGTAAACTAGAAATAAAAATTAAAAGGTCTTTTGAATAGGATGTAATGAAGCTTAGGAAGAGTTATGATAGGGATAAATAAAAAGATAAGAACAAGCACCAAAGAATAAAAGAGCATAAAATAACGATGTATTTGCTCTTAGGCTCAAAAGCTAATAAATAGGCTTAATATGTGTAAAT
>JANZXR010045973.1:0-13296 GCA_027575705.1 Erythroxylum echinodendron | reverse complement strand
GGCTTTCTTTAGGGTTTTTTAGGTTATCTTTGTTAGGGTTTGTATTGCATAAGGGTATTTAAACCCTTGCTTTATGCTTGAACTTCAGATTAGACGTGAATAAACATTGGAAAGTTTTCTTCAAGAGAGAATTTAGATTCTTGCTTGTTTTACCTTAAGGATTGATTTAACTTATCAAGTAAGTTCTAACTTGTGGCGTTAATTCAGTTCTTGCAATCTTTGTACTCTTTGTTACCAATTCCTTACTGTTTTGGGGGTGAAGGGTCTTGTTAGGTTGATTGAATTTAGGTATTGGGAACAATCATTGAAACAGAGGTGATCTAGACTTTGATTCTAGGTTGTTACCGTATCATTTGTAGTGGTTAGTTTATAACTTTAGCTCTAATCAGCAAGTTTAGTTGGGGTCAGGTTCTTTGCTTGATTCAAGAAGGATTTGGGGGTTTCTTTTCAGTTATTGATTTTGGGTCTTAGTTGTTTCCTAAACAAGATTGTTATCATTTTCTATTAGAATCAAACTCCTTGAATCAGGTTACATAAATCCTTGTGTTCATTTTATTGTTCCATCTTGCTTGCTTTTGTTTTTTATTCACGTTTCTTTAATTTTTGATATATTTTTCTTTGTTCTCGTCTTTCTCTTTAGCCAAAATTACATCAAAGTTGTTCTGTTAATCTATTTTCATTTATTTTGGGTCATATTAATTATAAAAAATATGTTCATCTTCAATTGTTGTAAAAAGTTGTGCAAATTTGTTTAAATCAAAAGCTGCAACATTTTGCTTATCTTCAACTGTTGCAAACGTTTTGGTGTTAATCCTCCTATTATCATCCTTAGATTATTTCCTTTTTTGTTGTTTCCTTGTGTAATCATTTTATTCCATAATTCTTTTATTTGTGTTCATTTTCCTGTTATCATTTTTGCTTTTGTAATCATTTTCTGCCTTAATTTAGGCATGTCAATATATTCTTCATCTTCACTTTTATTAATGAGTTCTCCATTTCTAATTACAATCAACTTTTTGTTTGGACATTAATAGGCAATATGTCCTCTTGCTATGCATCGAAAGCATTTGATATATCGATTCCTTGAATTTGAAGAGGAATTGATGGAAAAGCAACTAAGGACATGCAAGGGATGGTGCAATCTGGTTCAACATATTTTGATAATCCATTACACATTGGCAGAGGTCCAATAACTCAGGCTAAAGTTGAAAGGATGAAAAAGGTTCTTATTGGACTGATTAAATACTAACCAAGCAACAATAGAAGAAGATCTAGGCTTAGAGAGATCAATCAACCCTATCACCTTAATTCACGCATTAAATAGACCTAATTAATTGTTTATTTGACCTAATTAGAAGACTATGTTATTTTGATGATTTTAGGAGATCTCTAGATGATTTGGGCTACCTAAAAGTGCACTTTCTATATTTGGCTTTCAGAATCAATTTTGAAAAGGTTTCCTAAATCTTAGGAATTTCCTTACTTTTAGGAATCAATCATTGCTAGAAGATTGATTAGGGTTTTCTTTAGCCTATATAATGGTTATCTTTGTACAAGAATTTAGATTAGAATTGCTTTCTACGAAATTGGTGAGTTTATTCATTTTGTTAGTTCTTCATTGAACTTGGAACTTTTCAAGGTTATTCCTTATGGTGTTCATCTGACTTATCACTCTCAATCTCTTCTTTTCCTAGAGTGCATTGTCAATGTCCTTCTTTATAACTTTGGTTTGTGTTTCTTAAAACATTGGTCAAGGTTTTCTTAAAAACTAAACTGATTTAGCTTTTCTTGAAATTCCTATAAACAACTTGTTCGTAGGTTCCTAGATCTTGATTTATGGGGTTCACATCAGGAACTAGCCTTGTTTTTCTCCCCTTAAGTTAATTTTGACTTTGGTGATTTAGATTTGTTTTTTGAAGCTTTTTAAATTGTCATCAACTGCTTGTTTAGACATTGATAGGTAATATTTCATCATCCTGTCAGCTAATAAAGCTGAAATCATTCTAGGTGATGACATTCTTTTGTCTCCTCTAAAGGTCACCTTCTTTCCATTGCCAAAGTCAAACTCTACCTCTTTGAGACTACAGTCTAATTTTGCATAATATTTCTCCATGACATCCATACCTAGTATAACATTTAGACCTTTTAGCTCTAGCGACAATAAATCTACTTCTAGTCTAGCACCCTTAATAACCAGATCACAATCTTTATACACTTGACTGATTATTACCCTCCTCCCTAAAGGAGTACTAACAATCAATGGATATTCCAATGGCACCAAATTCAAACCACATAAGGTCATGCTTGCATAAACAAATGAATGAACAGAGTCAGAATCAATTAAGACATATACTTCAGAATTAAATAACTGAGTCATACCCATGACAACTTCAGGCACGAATGTGGCTTCCTCTCTTGTCATGGAAAATACCCTAGCCTGTGCTTGACCCCTTGGCCTTCCTAGAGGGATAGCCTTCCTTGTAGTCTCAGAACTACCCCACCTTAGTGACAGTCCTGGTTCCTACTGTTTCTGCTCTTCTTGGGGCTTGCAACTACGACCCCTTTTGCCTTGTCATTTGGGGACATTCCCTGATCATATGTCCCTTCTTCCCGCATCGAAAACATACGCCAAGTAACTTGAAGCACTCTTCTTTGTGAAACTTCTCATAATGCTCAATTGAGAGTTCGTGTACATGCTCCTCTCCACCCTACTATTGCCTTCCACAGTTTAGGTTTGCACCGAATCTGCCCTTGATTTCTTGCTCTTAATAGAGGCATTACTCCCCACCTCACTCTGAGTGTGGAAACTCCTTGTACTTCTCTCAGGCATTGGAGCACTCATCCCCTTCTTAGAAGACTGCTCCCGGTTCTTTCTCTTCTTATTCACTTTATACTTGATATTCTCCAATTTCTCGACCTAAAGTGCAGCATTTTCCAACTGCTGGTAGTTACAGAAGTTATAGATTAGCACCTTCTCCTTGGGCATTTATCCCTCAAATGCCCAAATGAAGTCCTCCCTCAAATTTGGGCATTTATCCTCCTCATTCGCCACAATGTTGGCCGTATATCGAGAAAGTTGAGTGAACTTCAGCTCATACTCACTCACACTCATGTCCCTCTGTGTGAGATTCAGAAACTCTCTGACCTTCTCTTGTACATAAACCCTGGAGAGATACTTCTTCCTGAACACTTCCATAAAATCTCTCCATGATAACACAGGAGGCATAACCTGACTATAGGAAACTGATTTCCACCAATGCAGTGCATCCCTTTGCAGCAAACCCACTGCATAATCCAATTTCTCTTCATCAGAGCATTTCATCTGAAGCAAGACTCTCTCGGTCCTATTCAACCATGCTTCGGCCTCTTTCAGATTAGTAGTACCATTAAAATCTATAGCTCCATACTTGCGGAGCTTATCATACTACCCACTCCCCTCTACTGGAGCTGGTATCGAAACTTGTGACCCTTGGCCCATGGCATTTTTGAAAACCTGAGTAGAGGCTTGAAAGAACCGCATATCCAAATTAGGCATAGAATGAGGAGGCGGTGGCATTTCATGCTGCAAACTAGGTGCCTCAGAATCAGGAGTAGAGTGTGTCCCCGCATCTTGCGAGACATACGATTCATTCGTACTTCCTCGGTGAGAGTCAGATCGAGTCAGAGTTCCTCAAGTTCTTTTTCGAGGCGGCATATTCACTCTTTCAATTGAAAACATTAAAAAAAATTGTAGCTCATGCTTTAAAAAAACAATTTTAAATCATGTAAAACAATACAAAACAATGTATGAGGATTATTTAAAAACAATGCATGTTCATTTCATATTTTTTGAAAACTACTCGTTCAAAGCCTAAGATATTCCTAAACCTAATCCCCATCCTAGACCTAAACCTAGTCGCTCTGATACCGTAAGAATGTTGGACCCCATTTTCAGAGTCTAACTCGTGCTCTGATACTATAACCCTATGTTTGGTTTATGTCCCCATAGCTGGGGACAAATGATAGGGACACAAAAATTCTGTCTCCGACCTGTTTGCTTGTTATCCCCACCGATTTCTGTCCCAACTCCGGATGACAGAGACATAAAATTTTTGTTCCATCTAAAATCGAGGGACAAGATTCTTGTCCTAAGGACAGAGACAAAACACATACGTAAATTTACAGGAATACCCTTCAGACGATTTACTTCTGATTCAAGGGTAAGACGATTGCTTCTTCAAACCCAACAACACACCTCCTCGCTGACCACTCCTCTCCCACCAGTGCTCTCTGTTTTGTCACCCTTCTTCGCTGTGCTTTGTCTCGGCAGTAACGTAAGTTTATTTTTCTATTCATCTCCTCCCCTTGTTTGCCTCTATCTTGCATCTCTCCCCTTGTTACCCTAACTTGTTCATTCTTTCTGATTTCGTTTTGTTTTCGTCTGTGGAAATTTGAGGTTGTGTCTTATTTTGTTGCCACTGCATGAAGACTTGAGTTTGCCCCCTCTAGTTATGTGCATCGGATCAGCTTTTTTTTTCTTTCTTTTTTAATTATTCTGCCTCTTCTCTTACTAGTTTCATACTTAGGAATTGCTTTCCTTTTTCAGCCGCTGCTTTAGTTGGTCAATATTTGAACTTCTTTCTTAGTTGGTCAATATTTGAACTCCTACTTTAGTTGCTGTGATTGAACTACTACGCCTCCTTCTTTCTTAGGTGAACTGACTTCTAATTAATTAACTTTTGTAAATGATTTCATGTTTAGATCACATGACCACAGAAGACTCCTTAACTTTTTCTCTACGGTTTTGATAAGCCCTTTGAAAAGAAAAATATGAGGGGATAAGTAGACATATAGGATTAAGTATAGAGTTGAATAATTGCCCTACCAGTAAAAGAGAGACATATACTGCATCAAATACAAAATCTTGTATATATTTTTCCAATATTAGTGAGCATTTCTTAAATCTTATTTTTCAAGTTGTGATTGGTAGATAGGTAAAAGGAGGATCCTAAAATTGTTTAGGATAACTAAGGGGTAAGGTATTTTGTAGTTGCAGAAGCTATTAACTGACTTTGTGGGAGCTTAGATTTTGAATTTTAAGAATAAGGAAAATATAGTTTTATTGATTTCTCTTAACATTTTTTACTTTAAAAAAATTTAAGACAACAATAGTTACTATTTCTTTAATAAGATTTCAATTTTTTTTTATTATAGAAAACTAGCATTAGTCTATCTAAGCCAAGAGACTTATCTAGATTGAGCTCAAACACGTCTCTCTCAACATCCTTAGTATTGAAAGGTTCAATGCTGAGGCCAGCTAATAACTTGAAAAAAATACTTTCATTTTCAATTTCTTGGAAAGAGGCCAGCTGATAACTTGGGAGGCAGAAACAAAAATACTTTCATTTTCAACTTCAGCTCCTTAGAATAATTTGTCTAATAAGAATTGGCTGCATGAATCATTTGGCGTCAATGACAATAACTACAAATAATTAGTTAAAATTTTGAGAATCAAAGAAAGTAATCATAAACTTCTTACTTGATCTTATTTTGTGATTGAGCTAAACCACCATCATGCTTTAGCAAAGAGGAGATTTTACTAACCTTGTGTTTATGCACATATAGCTTTGATGTGCTTAGTTACATCTAAGAGTTATATCTAGCTTTCTTTTTCTCTTCACACCTACAAGTAATGTGAATTTGCCATATTTAGGCTGTCTTGTTGCATGAAGGACAAAAATGGTTCATTCCCAAGTTTTGCCTAAGTAAATAAATCTTCCTTCTTGTCCATACAAGGCAGAAGCACCATTCAACCAAAACTTATAGTTGTTTTGTCACTAGCTCTCCATTTTACAAAACATAAATAAACTTGACCTCTCTCTCTCTCTCTCTCTATTTGTGTGGGTGTCTTAAGTGAGATTCTGTTGTCTTGGTTAGTGGTCTGACACACAAGAAACTTCAAGCATGAGCATATTAAAATAGAGCAAAGTTGGATTTTTCGATGCCTTAAGCCACAAAGGGTTATAGTCAAAAGAAATAAATATTTTCTATGACTTCTCGTAAATAAAAAAAAGAACAAGGTTTGTGGGGCATGATGAATTTCCAGCTTCATGTCAACCCCATTTGTCCTGTTTAGTTTCTTTAGGTATGATGTTTCTTACCCATTATAAAAATAAAGATTTGGAGGCATAACCTAGAACTAAGCGCTCTATGAATTTTAAAATGTGAAACTATGCATTGAGCCTCTGACCTAACACTATATGGATTAAGATTAAATCAGTAATATATGGTTACATCTTTGGTCCAAGTCAATAGAAATGGAACAAACGAACCCGAAAAGGATATTATTTGTCTCAGGAGCAAAAAATTAGAAAGAAGAATTTCTTAGTAAGCAATTTTCACATGAACCTGATTGATGGATTAATATAGTTATCACATTGTCTTGGTTTACCTTATCAACTGAGTCAGTGAAAACACAAGAGTGCCACGGCACCAACTAATTAAACTGATTGGGTGTGACAAACATATTTGATGGTATTTGCACCAGTCATATTATGTTTTCCCTTGTTCTTTTTTCCCTTGCAATTTGATTGTTCCAGCGAACTTGATCAAAGTTCTGTTGTTCTTCCATGTCTTCTTGGACCTTGTTCAATTTCTATTTGTTTTTTATCTCTAATAAATTCTTCTTTTAGGTTTTTTCTGCTATATGTCAACGGACAACAAAGTTGGAAGTTTGAAAGTGATGAGAGGAATGTTTGTGTATCAAGTCAGCGTTGGCTCTTAATTGAGAAGGTTTGTCTGATGATCTTTACAAATTACAATATAATATGTTTAATGTAAATGATATATATTAAAAAATCTAATTTTAAAATTGGGAACATGGACAAATACAAGAATGGGCAATCTTATGGATCTAAATCACAAATTTTGGTGTGTTTGCTGATTGCTTGCTTGTTGTTTTCCATAATGAAATTTTTAGTTGTTCTTTATTCTTGACTTCTTCATTGTGGCTTGTTTATGATCATGGTAGTTTTTTAATCTTTGCGGACATTTTTTATTTTCACAAATGGATAACTTGGGTCTTGATGATATGTTTAAGTGTCTGACTTTGTTTGACCTTTGGAATGGGGAATTGGATTTAATGAGAATGGTCATGTTGCTATGCTTGTATATATACACAAAAAACTGTGTAGGAGTGAAAATACTGAAGGTAGTAGGGCAATGAGGGTACCAACTACGCAAGCTACTATAGATAGGATTTTGAATGAGGGTGATAAGAATAGTCAGTGAGATTTAAGGATGGACTTAAATGCATTTACATTATTATGTGAAATGCTTCAAGTCCATGGTGGGTTGAGGAATAATGGCCATGTGCCTATTGAAGAACAAGTTATAATCTTCCTACGAATATTAGCACAAAATGAATCTAATAGAGTACTACAAGTTAGGTTTATGAGGTCAGATAAACAATAAGTAGAGTCTTCCATAGTGTGTTACTGAAGCTTTAACATCTGTTGTATGTCAAGCCTATACCAATTCCCGAGGATTGTATAGACAATAGATGGAAATGGTTTAAAGTTAGTAAATTTAATTAGCTACAATAAATTGTGTAATTTAACTTTTTATAAATACTAAAGTAGATTCTTTTATTGTTGGAATTTTTTTCAAAGGGTCTTGGTGCTCTAGATGGGATCTATTTAGAAATAATAGTTCCCCATGAAGACAAACCCAGATACAGGTGTAGGAAAGGGAAAATATGCACTAATGTGTTAGGGGTGTGTGATAAGAACTTAAACTTTGTTTATGTTCTTGCTAGATGGGAGGAGTCAGCATCTGATTCAAGGATTTTGCATGATGCTATTACTAGGCATAATAAACTTCAAGTTCCAAGCGGTATGTAAGATAAAACTTTTCACAATTTTGTTACTTTTATTTTAAGGTTTGATTCAAAACATCAATAGTAATAGTGTCATTTGTTCATAGGAAATTACTATTTAGTAGATCCTAGCTATACTAATGGTCCTGACTTTCTTGTATCTTTTAGAGGCACGAGATGCCATATTCAAGAGTGGTCAAGAGATGGAAGGGCACCTGGAAACCCAGAAGAGCTCTATAATAAGAAACACTCATCTGCCAGAAATGTGATTGAACGTGCATTTGATTTACTAAAAAAAAGATGGAAAATCCTTAGAAATCTATCCTTTTATCTAGCAGCCACTCATGTGCACATCATTCTTGCATGTTGCCTTCTGCACAACTTTATTAGGTTGCATATAACTTATGATCCAGTAGAGCTTACTCCTCTTAAAGCTGAGGATATGCCAATTGGGGAAGATGCACCTTTCCCTAAATTTGTTGATCGTGTTGAGTCAAGTAATGAATGGTGTCAATGAAGAAAGAATTTAGCTAAGAATATGTTTGATGATTAGCTAAGAAACCATTAAATTGTGAACTTTCATTTACTTAATGTGTATTTTTATTGAATTGAGGGTTTAAATGTTGTATTGTTGACTTCCATGTAACTGAATTTGATAAGGCACAATTAAATTTCTGTTTATATGTATTATCTATACTTAATTAAATGTTTCTTATAATTCAATATTGTCTTCTTCATTTCATATTAAGTTTCAATGTATGTTGGTTAATCAATTATGGAAATGGTTTGGAATCGTCTAGGGTATGACATTGCATGGTTTAGGTACAATGTCAAGAGTTTGGACTGAAGATGAAAAAGAAGCACTGGTGACCTGCATGGAGGACACAGTTGTTGCTGGTCACAAAACTGATAATGGGCAATTTAAGCCTGACACTTTTCAACTTCTTTCTAGAATGATGGTAGAGAAGTTTCCTAATTGTGGCATTGACAAGAGACATGTAGAAAATAAGTACAAGAGGTTTAAGGACAAATATCAAACATCCTTTGACATGTTGAACTGTTGTGGGTTTTGTTGGAATGAAAGCAAGCAATGTGTTGAGGTTGACAGCAAGCAAGTGTTGGAAGAATGGATGAGGGTAATTGTTTTTTGGATTGGTTGGTTGTTTATAGAAGTATCTTAATAATAAGTTCTTTGTCAGGCTGAAGTTTCCTGTTCTTTTATCCAGAGACACCCTAACAATGTACTACACTCTGGAAAGCCTTTCCCACTTTATTATAGACTTGAGTTTGTGTTTGGGAGAGAAAGAGCTATTGGTGCACAAGCACAAGATGCTGCAGATGTTGTTGCTGATCTTGAAACACATGAAACTAATTGTGATGCACCAGCAGCTCAATCAGCTCCTGCTACCCCATCAGATCCAGTATGGCCATTGGACACTCCCATTCCAACTACTTCTGCCCCTCCCTCTGGTTCTGTCGCCTCTTCAAGCAACATAGAAGGGAGCTAACAAAACAAAGGGAAGAGGAAGATGAGGGATATTGAAGTGTTCGAAAGCCTTGCTGCCTCATTTTCTCAGGCCATTGACAACTGTAGAGAGAATGCAAAGATCATTGCTGATGCCATTATAGGAGCACAAATTCCCAAGCTAGATGAAGAGCTTGGGAATTTGGGTTTCTCCACTGCAGAAGTTGTTAGGACTGCAAGGATCTTCACAAAGAATGCATATGCTGGGAATCTTTTCTGGGGTTTAACTGCTAACCAAAAACTGGCATATGTGAAAAGCCCCTTAGATGATGAAGAGTAACTGTATTTCTTAATCTTTAATGGCTTCATAGTAGCTTAACATGTAAATACATTGTGCATTGTCTTCAAACAGCCTATGTGATGTTGACTGATGATATGATGAATTGTTGACTTTGTTTGTACACTTGTGAATCATTGATGAATGGATGGTTTATTAAATATTTAATGTTTCTAATTTATGTACATGTATACATGATGAGTATATGATTCATTTTCAGGTACTTAATTATGGGCAGATACAATTTCTATATCGAATTTATTGGACGTCAAGTAGGTATTTTTACAAATTGGGATGATGTTAAATTAGCAAATGATGGCTTTCCTAATGCTCAATTCAAGGGGTATTGGACGTTTGTTAAAGCAAAAAGTGCCTATGTCATGGATGTCAATAGGCGCACTTTAAGTCAAAATGAAGAAATTGTTCCAACTGCTAATGAACCCTCATCAAGACCGAATTAATTTTCACTTCCACCAAATGAACGACAACATGAAGTTGCAACTTTGCAGAAAAAATGGCATGGACTCAAGAATTTCTACTTGTTGCCATTGGAGTCATTTTGGGTATCGTTGTTAAGGACATTCTTAATAAGATCTTTGATGTATCTTCAACCTATCATATTTTTAATTCCATGAAATCGTATTGTTTTATTAAATTATGATGTACTAGAATTTCAAACTTGTGGGATTTTTTAAAACCTATTATGTAATTAATTCTATGAACGTTTAGATGTTTTATTAAATTATATGTACTAGAATATCTAATTTCTAGGATTTTAACCTATTCTGTAATTAATTCAATGAATGCCATAAATAAAAAAATGAATTATGGCAAAAATAACTTATATAATAGTTAAATAATAATATAAACAAATAAATAATAAATTTCAAAATATAAAATAGAAATATAAAATATTAAACTATAACAATTTTTAGTGCAATAAACCATTTTTAATATTTGAAATAACTATGAATAATTTTTATAAGTGTACGAATGATGATATATGTGTATAGATGACACGTAAAGAATGATTATATTCATCTTAAAATATTCATATTGCCTCAATCAATGTTTAAGCAACCTTCTTAAATTAAATTATTCAAAATATGAATATATCAATCTATTAATAACATTAATGACAATTGTTTGTTTTTTAAATTAATTAATAATGTTTAATTAATTATAAGTGTATACAATTATAATTAATTAATTATAATTATAAGTGTATACAATTATAATTAATTAATTATTATAATTATAAGTGTATACAATTAATTTTAGTTATTCAATAACTCATTTCATTTAATTGTTAAGTTTCGCATTTTAATAAATATTTAGGTTTTTCATTTTATTTCATCGTAATTTCAAAATTACTACACATAAAAAAATATTAATGCAATTATAAAATAATCAATGAATTACATATATCCAATCATATTATACTATAGGGGCATTTTCGTCATACATACTATTTTTATATTCTGTCCCCTGCAACCAAATACATTTCTATCCTTGAGACAGAGACAATTTTTTTCTGTTCTGTTCATCACATCCAAATAGCTCACCGTCTCTAATTTCTATTCTGTTATGTCTCCAAACTTCTGTCTCGTTCTGTCTCTACATATTGGAGACAGTAACCAAACGCAGTGTAAGAAAGTTGGCGCCCAGGGGTCTAGGTACTTATTACAAAGCTACCTTACCAAGGATCAGGTAAGGATCATGTACAAGGACCCATCAGAAAAGTTCGTCGCGACTAACTATTGGTTTCTTCACAGCAAACTTTTCCAAAACCTTCTGGAAAAGTTCATCGTGGTGAACCTTTGGCTTCGCCACGGCGAAGTCATAGAATAAAACGAGAGCATCTCTCGGGAAAGGTTCATCGCTATGAAACCTTCGAATAAACCCGAACCATCCAACACTAAAGTGAAACACACACATCCTTTGAACACAACCCAAATTCCATCACTATCAACAATTAACAATCTCAATCAAGAGGATAAAAAATGTGCATGATCAACAAAAACTTCTTCAAATCTTAGTCTCATTACTAAAACAAAATAGAGTTTGAACATAGCTTTAGCCACAATACATCATAGTCCAAAAATACAAGATTTACACAAAGTACAATTTTCTCAAAATGCAACTAAAGCCTTGTTTTACAAAAACTAACTTAAAATACAAAATAAACATAATCTGGAGTAAGCCTTTATGCTCGATCACTCTATCTCTTGCTTATTGCCTGAAGATGGGACAGAAAAGGAGGGGAGGTGAGCTTAAAGCTCGTAAGTAACAATTTTATAACTGGTAACAAGCAAAACCATTGTAAAAATTCACAATGCATCAAGAAACACATATTTCCAAATTCTTAATTTATCAAACACTTTATAGTAAATACAAATCATGCATTCAATAAACTTGTCAACACATAAGCACATCAAAATGGTTTGGGAGGTCCATAAATAGAACAAGCTAACACATTCCCATGAAATGGTCTTGTATAGTCGTGAACAAAATAAACTAATACAATCCCACATAGTGGTTTTGCGTAGTCCTAAACATGAGAGAGTCCCTGAAGGAACTCCATGCTACTTGCAAGTAGGCGGGAGAAGCCTTTAGTCAAAGTGCACTTGACATACAGAATAGACCAAACTAAACCCACATAACATGTATTTCATAACTTATAAACTTGTTGCCCAAAATGGCACTTTTTTCAAAAAGTGATTTCATAAACATATTAATCCTTTAAATTATCACATTCTTTTCATAAATCATCCTCACATAAATCACATACCAAACACATGGCACTTTCTCGAAGCATTCAAAGAGCAACAAATGCACATTTATAATACAATTGAAAAACATTTACTTTCTTGATTTGGAAGAAACATTAATCTCTTATTATTCAATTATAAAAATGTAACCCACCTTGAATTCCTTGGTTAACAATTGCTCAAAGATGCCTCTCTTCTATTGAGTCTCTTAGCTCAAATGGAAGCTCTAATCTTCCTCTTTCTTTTTCCCTTCTTGAACAACTTCAAAATTACTCTTTTAGACTAAGAAAATTGGAAAACTAGCTTAGTTTTGTCTTCTTTTCTTCTCCCATGACAACTCTCTCTTCCTCTCTTCAATTTTCATTTTTCTTCTTCTTCAATTATAAGACCACAATTCTTCTTCCCCTTTTTACCCTTAATGAGCCTAAAAAATCCATTTTATCCTTCCTTATAAGCTTATGCTCTTTTAACCTTAAGTGATCTTCCAAAAATACCCTTATATCTTCTTATTACTTAATAAAAGTAAACCATAAAATAAAAATCCTACTAACATCAACATAATAATTAACTCCAAAAATTTAATTCATCAAACCTCATACTTTATTCAAACCAAGCTTAAATAAATAAAAACAATTCGGGGCCAACTGATACGGCAATAACCTAGAGTCAATGTCTAGATCACCTCCGTTTCAATGATTGTTCCCAACACCTAAAATCAAACAATCTAATAAGACCCTTCACCCCCAAAACAGCAAGGAATTGGTAACAAAGAGTATAAAGATTGTGTGAAATGAATTAACGCCACAAGTTAGAACTTACTTGATAAGTTGAATCAATCCTTAAGGTAAAACAAGCAAGAATTTGAATT
>JANZXR010045962.1:0-13296 GCA_027575705.1 Erythroxylum echinodendron | reverse complement strand
ATATTAATAACAAGTCATAATGTTAATACATGAATCACAAATATCCATTGGCCTAGGGCACACTACTAACAATAATGTGATCATAAGGAAGCATTTTAAGGTAGGATAAAAAGTATTATTATATAATTCTCGACTAATGCTTATGCCAAGTAAGTTACATTTGAGATGGCTTAGTCCCTTTTTTGTCACTAATGTGTTTCCTTATGGTGTAGTGAAAATAAAAAGTTTATATATCGAAATGAATTTTTAGGTGAAAGGACATAGATTAAAACTATTTTATAAAGGGATGATGATTTCAAATGTGATAGACATTGATTTGATACTTCTCCAATACATAGAAGTTTGAGAAAAAAAAACCTCGTTGAATAAAATGGCATTAAATAATTGCTCTTTTTAGGAGGGAACCCAAAACATGATAATTTTTATTAGTTATTTTTTGCTTATATATAGTTTTCATTTGTTTTTCTTTAAGTAGTTAGTTTATTTGTTTAAGAGGAAATTGGGTCTTAAAATTCCGGATTACTAAAATTTAAAAAGGGGAATTATGTTTTATGTAATTCAGTTGTCAAAATAAAATACTCAAAATTTACTAAAATTCATAATATGAAATCATGTCGTACATAACTTAGGTTAAGGTAACAATCATCTTAAATTCCATAATATTTTAATAAGGCAGGACCATACATTATGTGATTTAGCCATAGACAAGATCACATCTTATAAATGCTAGTGAACTATTTATTTTATGAAAATTTATGATATTAAAAAATAAAAAGGAATAAAATGATGATATAAATAAATAAAAATAAAACATTATTTTTTATATTTTTAAATAAGAATATTTTAGAGAAACAAAAGGTAACAAAATTCAAAACATAAAATTGATCCTAACTTTCTTCTTTTCTTCAGGTTATCTTTTAAGTCCACCAAGACACTCCATAAAGCCACCAGTCGCACCAGGTTTTGTCTACATAGGGAACCCATACACTGCCAGCACCAATGTCCACATAACTTGCATCCATCGAAGCAGTGCTCCACAGGCAACAGTCTGACAACTCCATCAGTCACCATCCCATGCACATCAAAACAACTAAACCAATCAGGCAACATTCATATTGCCTACAGTCTAGACACGATGCACCAAGTAGCTACACAATCTTCCTATTAGGAAATCGGGATGGGATTCGATCCTGATTGCAATGAAATAATTAAAAACCTTTTTTTTATTTTAATTTCCCAAAAATTAAGATTATTTTAATTCTATAAAATGATTAACTATTAAATAATAATAAAACATGAATCTTAATTAGTACCTTATTATAAAGCTTGATAAAATTTCTTGTCATATCCCTCACATCATTTTCAAAATCAATCCATCTCAACCATCATAGCTGCATAACTGTTTAGCCTCTAATGGTATCTATATAACAGGTTGAGATAACTCTATACCTCTTACAAGAAAGGTTAAGTAAGAAGTTCTAACTCCATTAGAAAATAAGCCTATTTACAATAATTTTTGGACATTTTGGCAATTTAATTGAAGTTAAATTCTAATTTCAATTAAACACAAATAATTATAATTAAATGGCAACTATGCCCAAATAAGATTCAATATCTCATATTGATCTTTATTTATTAAATATCTCATATTTAGTCATAAAGTTTCTCAAACTTTACAATCAAGTCTAACTTGATTAAATCACTTTCCTCTCTTCAACCCGTACTTTATCTGAGACCCATTATGTTCGCAATATATTCTAATTCATAATTAGAATTTAATAAGTTGAAAGTCCTTTTAATTCATCTTTAATTATCCAATTAAATAATTTATAATCACAGATTGAGATTGACATCTCGTAACACATAATGATTACCCAAATATTTAAGAATGTCAAAATAGTTTTGATTATCTTTTTTATGTATAATTTTTCTATATAATTTAATCCTTTCAATATACAATGTTTCGATTAGACATAGAGAATGGAATTAATGTATACTCTATTTTGAGCCCAATTATATTAGTTCTCCATAATTAGATACTGATTCAATTAATGATATTCGTAAACTATTTACAAAACTTCATTTTACCTTGGCTAAGGATTTCTCGAATCAATACTATTTTAGTACAACAAAACATTCTCCCTAATTACTTTAGGTTGATGAATTATACCTTGATCACACAACTACCATTATATAGTTCACATTGCATCCAATGACTACCAACTAAACTACCCATTATTAGAATAGGTCATAAATAGTATTAAAATATAACAGTCTCTATACAAGATAACTTTGGAGATATCGTGTCAAATGATTATATATACAATCATCATAATGAGAATTTCTATAGAAGTACAAGTGTTGTTCCAAATGGATTTTTTATATCGGGTCAATTCAATGAAGTTGTTCTCTAACAAGCACCCACACATTTGTTTAAGTATCTCCAAACTTCCTCTATGAGATCGATTACTTCATTCATAAGGAAAAATATAAAGTGTGCTAGTCTTTTTACATTTTATTAATTTTTAATCTGAGAAGAACAATAACTAGTGGTCGCAAGGTTATAAGTGCTATGTTTTACAATTTATAACCTTAGTAAATTTTGTAAACACATAGGTTGTTCACGTAGCATCTAAGGTATCGATCCCATAAGGAAGGCTAACTAGTCCTAAATCTAAGGTCAGCCTAAACTACAATGATTATAAACAATTAACTTATGCAGAAATTAAATCAATCAATAATCAAATATGAAAATTTAAAGTGCAAAAAAGTCACCTAATAGCAACTAACACAACAATTCGAAATCAACCTAGAAATAACCAAGTGAGAGAAAGAGGGATTTAATTTAAAACTAAAGAAAATCTATCCGATTATGTAATTTTCGATTCAACGAGCATAGACAATCCTAAGGTGAATTACTCTCCCTCGAGTTATACTTCTTAACCTTAATTGATGATCCCTAATTTAAATTATGGAATCATGATCTCTCTATTCGCGATCAACCCAAAACCTAAATTATTTATAAGTTGTCAAAAAACGTACCGAGAATCTAAGCTCGATCTCTTATTATACGACTCTACCGGTTTGATTCAATTCTCTACCTATCGATTCACCTAACTCTTATTAGCCCAAATTGATGATTTTTACCTAGCTCACCCTCTCAGTTTATGTCCAAGTTATTAAGAACAGAATTTGAATCACAATTAAATCGAAAGAAAACACAATCAAATAAACTTTATTAATCTCAAGAACTAAAAAAATCTAAAGGTGCGTATAAATATAACTCAACATTCAACGCAACTATTCTTAACAACTATTTCAATTCTATACATAAATAAAATTGAAATAAATGAAAAATACTTTTATGAACAAAATTTTGGAAATGACGACAGTGGGAAACCACTAATTTCAAGAAGTACATTGCGTCTAGCTCGTTTCCGTGTCTCTCTTCCTTCATCTCCTTTCCCAATCTCTTGATCTCTCTATGGGTTTTTCTCAGAATTGATGGAATGATGCTCTCTTGCGATACTATCTAAGCTCTCCAAAAACTCTTGGTGGCTATCACATCATGTTTTATTTATTATGTGAAAGCCCTAGGTAAAAGTCAGGGTCAAAAGGGTCCATAAAATCTCACAAAAATTGAGTTTTTCTATCAGCTCGACGTAGACACTATCGTGGCCCTGCCTGCCACGATTGTGGCCCGTTGTTTAACCTTTCTGTTATGATCGTGGCCTAATGTGCATGATTGTGGCTTGACTTGACGCTCTCTATCATGATCGTGGCCTGCTGTGCACGATCGTGGCTTATGGTTCTAGACCGAAACTCTTTGAATCTTCGTCGTTCTTCCCCATTTACCTTGAAACACTAACAAATGCATCACGATACCTAAAAAATATAATATTTAAGCTCAGAGACTTAATCTAACCCATAAAAACACTAAAACACACAAACTAGCATAATTACACCCTAAATGCGCACCCACCACTCAAATTCACACTAAATAAATAACAAATTCAGCCCTAAAATAGATGCAATTACATAACTATCAATATCCCCACACTTAAATGTTTGCTTGTCCTCAAGCAAACAAAACAACGAAACACATAACACACAATGCAATAATGAGGCAATGGCTATGACTTAATGAAATAAATTTAATCTAGAACACAATCCTTCAATTATGTCAAACTATTAACGAACAAATATGTGTCTGGGGGCTTGAATTAAATACACAACTTAATTGAGACCTAAGCATTAATTTATTTACCCTTTTCAATTGTACACATACATTAATAATTTTTTGGTCCTTTAGACTTTGTAACCGTTCCTAAGTACATTTTTCATGAAAATTCAAGCGTATTACAAGTTTGATAGGTTTTTATTAGAAAACACATTTTTTTATTTTTCCTGAACTTAGTCATTCACTCGGAGGCACACATTTGTGTTGAATGTCGATCCGATTACTTAACTAAGTCATTTTATTAAACAACTTGCTTGAAACGTCATTATAGTCTTTTAAGTGAAGGCACACATTTGTGATGCGTGTTCATCCGATTACTCAACTACATCAAATTTTCAATTGGCTACTAGCTCTATTCATAACCCGAAGGTCAGCAGAATAGTGATTTACTAAACAAAACAATTTTTTTATTATTACCTACCTTGTTGCTTTTGGCTATTCATTTTCATGAAAAAAATGCTTGTTAAGCTACTTAACCCAAAAGACCTTAAATTATGAATGAATGTGACAATCTAAAGGGTGCTAAATTTACACTAATTCCTAATTAGGCTTTATAGTCATCCAAAGGCCCCCTAATTCACTAATTTCGTAGGTTAATGATCATTCAAATTTTAATAGACTATGTATAAAATTAAATGAATTTCACTCAATCTAAACCATTTCCACATTCTCACACTTCACACAATGTATCCTAATACTATCATACAACATGCAAAATCACACTCCCAAAATAAAACACACAATCGCTCCCCACACTTGAATAACACGTTGTCCTCAAAGTCAGAATGAGGTACACACAAGCACACAAACAAAAAGAAAAGACAAAAATTAAAGTAACAAAGAACATATAAAATGAACAATAAAAATAAAATAAATAAAAATAAAATAGAGACAAAATAGAACTAAAGGCTAATTTGGGAACGAAAAATTAATTTGGGTTAGATAAAAATCTCAAGGGGATGGAGGTGGTGACGGTGTCGGAAGTGGCAATTGAACACCCCGAGACTCAAAATATTGATGGATCTGTCGGATATCTCAGCTTTGGTGTTGTTGTGTACATGTCATCTCCACAAGTGTCTTGGTGTTCTCTGCAAGCTTCCTATTGGACTCGAAGATTGTATCCAATAACTTCTTCCAGCCTTGCTCTTCCTCTTCTTCTTTTTCCAATTCCTCATTCGTTGATTCCTCTTGTCGGCATTGAACTCGAGCTTGCTTGACTTGCCCTGGTCCACATATGTGTCTTCTCGTAGATCTCCCGCAGACTCATATTTATGGAATGGATGATCTCTGCCTGAAACAAATGATAATGGTTGAGGAAGTCAAGAAGGTGAACTATTAACCCCCTTCGTTCCACACCAAAATGTTCAGTAATGGTGGACATTATGTATCCCATTCCAAGATGGTTGCTCCACTTGCGCGGAACTCTAGCAAGGGCATTCAAGATATGGGTTGAAGTGGAGAATGGAATACTATGGTCTATGCACCATAGTATGAAAAGTTCTTTGGTGAAACACTTGTTGGTTTCTGACTTGTCAAAAACTAGCTGACACATAAATTTATGCAATGGCAAGTGCTCATAGGACCGGATAATGTTGTTGTGTGCATTCTTCGCATACAATTGCTCAATTCTAGTCAACTAATGTTTGGAGACACATAAATTGTCATGTTGATTAATGATGGTAGATTCGGGGAGTCCACACATCTCACACATAAGTTCAACATTTAGTTCATAAGCTTGACCTCCCAATCTAAACCACATTTCTCTTGTGTTCTTTTAGTCAAAGGTCAAGGACATGAAGAATTCTAGTGTAAGCTCTTCATAAACTGGGAACTAGAACTATATGAACTGGCCCTACTAGATTCTCTCAGCTAGGTTCTCCACTCGCTCACATAGTTTTAGCCTATCTAATGCGTCAACATTAAAGTACCTAGGAGCTACGATTTGTCTAGAGCGAAGGGATCAGAAATAAAAACCTTCCTCCTCGGAATAGATGGGGAATGGTGCTCCACAGTCCTCCACTAGATTCCTTTTACCTCAGCTTATAACTTGTTGTATTTCATATGGCTCCCGTCAGGCTAATTGCTTAATGCGTGGCATGTTCGAGGTGGGATGTGCAAGAATTTAGGAAGGTTAAGTTTTTTAGTGAGAGGTGAGAGTGTTTGGAGATTGGAATTCTATAGAGATAAAATGAAAATGAAAGTTAAAGTGGAAGTGAAGTAAGAATTGAATATATAGGTGGTGAAAATGATGAAAAGGAAAAATTTTCATTAAAAAATGGGCCCTACCCTATTTCTTCATAGTTGAGGGCCACGATTATGGCCTGCTATGCCACAATCGTGGCTTATGTCGTACCACCAAGATCATTTGCAGTTGCAGGCCACGATCATGGCCTGCTAGGCCACGGTCATGGCTAGCAGTTGTCTTTTAACACCAAAGTCCTTCGTTTGCTCTTTGCCAGTCTTTGCTCTTCCACTTCTTAATTCTTCTATATCCCTTCTTCACTTCTCCCTTTATGTTGCATAATCTTCTTGTGATTCTAAAATCCTATTCCTTTTTTCGCTTTTATTAAAACAAAACAAAAATAAACCTAACTATAGAATTTAACTAATCTAGCAAAATTTGACAAGAAACTAATTTTTCCATAGGTTGCCTCCTATGCGGCGCTTCTTTTTAATGTCAGTAGCTCGACACTCATTTTACGATCAAGGTGGTTTGAATGAATGGTTCGATGGTAGTGTCACCACTAATCTCAGAGTTTGAACCTTCGCTACCATATTGCAACTACCACCATCCTTGTAATTTCCTTTGCTTCACCGTCTCCTTCGCAAGAACTTCTTTCAAAAAACACTTGTAGGATCTTTGATGTCCTCCCATCCTCCTTGAGGTTTGAATTTGTTGACATGCATTGGAGGTGAAGGAGCTCCGTACTGTCTAATGGTTACCTTGAAGGTTATATGCTCCTTCCCTAGTCGCAGAGTTCTCCCTCATCCATATCAATAATTGAGCACGCAGTGGCTAAGAACGGTCGTCCAAGAATTATTAAGGTGTCCTCATCTTCACTGATGTCCAACACATAGAAATCCATGGGAAAAATAATTTATTGACCTTTATCAGCACGTCTTGTATGATTCCTATCGGTTTATGCAAAGTCCTATCGGCTATCTTAACTAAAACTTAGTGGACACTAACGCCCTTAACCCTAATTTAAGACAGAAAGTGTAGGGCATCATATTTATAATCGTCCTAAGTCCGTAAATGCCCTGTCTATAATAATGTTGTTGATATGATAGGGGATGAAGTTCCCTGGGTCATCTTTCGTCGTCACTACATTGGGGTTTGCTTCCCATGGTTGCTCCTCAACCTTCTTTTTGATAAACTCCTGTAGTTTGATCTTCGATTGTATTCGGTTTGTCACTTTCTCGATCTTGTTATGCTTAATTTCTTGCAATTGTTCTGCTTCTATCCTTGCATATAACTCTTGCTACTGCACGATATGGAATAGAAATAGTCATCGAGTTACTTCAATTAACTCCATCGCGGGCTCAATCAGAAGGTTTTTTTCAACTACTCGACCTTTTTCTCTGTCTTCTACCTTTTCCTGCACTTGTACGATTTCTCCATCCTGAGTCTAAGTTATGACCATAATACTCTCCTTTGGGTTGGACTCGGTGTTGCTTGGAAGAGTTCCAACATTCTGAGTCGACATTTCTTCCACGAGTTGTCCCACTTGGACCTTTAAATTATGTATAGAAGAGGCATAAATCCTCGTAACTTGCCTGAATTTACTCTAAAGCCTTCTATGTGCCTCCTCCATACCTCCCATCTTGTCCAAAATCCTATCCAACTTCGAATCCATCAAGCTTGTCTTATCCTGCTGAAAGCTTGATTGCCTTTAACGCCTAAACTGCCCTCTATTGTTATTGTTTGACTAGGAAAAATTGGGTGATTCTTCCACCCAGGGTTGTATATGTTGGAGTAGGGGTTATTACCCCATCCTTATCCAAATTGTGACCCCATGTAATTCACTTGCCCATATGTAATTCATCAGGTAGCAGTCCACAGTGTCATGATCTACTTGACCACATAACTCAAACTTTTCTTACATGGCCTTAACCGGAGCAGAAGATGATGCTTTCATATTATTGAGTTGTCGCATCAAATTGTTGATCTTAGATTACATCTCCATCATTTGATCGACTGCGATAACTCTCTTCTGCTCTCTAAAGGTAGTAGGGTGCTTACTTCTCTCACTTGCCCATAAATAGCTATTGCTCGTTATCTCTTCAATTAACTCCTCTGCTTTATAGATCATCTTATGCATCAAAGATCCTCCTGATGCTACATCGAACGTGCCTCTGGTATGTAAGTTTACTCCGTTGTAGAATATCTGCAGGAGGAATTCCTTCAGTAGGTTATGGTGTGGGCATTTCCTTTGCAGGTCTTGATACTGCTCCCACGCTTCATAAATTGAATCCCTTTCATATTATTGGAAATTGGTAATTGGTAATTTCCTTTATGATTTTGTTGTCTTCATTAAAGGTAAGTATTTATTAAAAAAAGCACGCGCAAGCTACTCCCATGTCGTGATGTTAGCGGGGTTCAGTTAGTGGTACCAAGCTTTCGCTCTGTCCCTAAGTGTAAAAGGGAATAACCTAATCCTAACAGCATCCTTCGAAATTTGATGATACCGAAAAGTATCACAGATCTCGAGGAAAATAAAGATGTGTGCATTTGGATCTTCATTCACTAGTCCATAAAATTTGACATCCTGCTGAAGCATATTCAAGAGGGCTGGCTTGATTTCGAATGAGACTGCTTGAATAGGTGGTCTAGCCACTTTTTGATTCGTTGGGTTAAACCTTGGTCTTATAAAATCCATGAGGGTCCTCTGTTGTTGCCTCCAAGGGTTAACTTCCTGATCCATATTTTTTTGAAATTCCTTATTCATTTGTGTTTTCTCGATCGCTTCTTCTTCCTCTTGCCTAGCTTTCCTCAAGGTTCATTCTAATTGTGTTATATCTAATATATCATTTTAGCTGCATGAATCGAACCTTTCATGATTCTTGTGATTATATAAGAGAACGATTTTGAAATAAAATGAACAAAACGGAAACAAAAACTAGAAAATCAAATTTAAGCTAACATCTTAAACTATAGACTAAATGTCGCCTTCCTCGACAACAGCCCCAAAAACTTGGTTGCAAGGTTATACGTGCTAAGTTTTACTATTTATAACTTTGGTAAATTCCACAAGTGCATAGGTCATTCATGTATTACCTAGATGTCGATCCCACGGGAAAGGCTAACTAGTCCTAAATCTAAGGTCAGCCTAAACTACATTGATTTTAAACATAACTAAACATTCAACGCAACTATCCTTAACATTTATTTCAATTCTATACATAAATAAAACTGAAATAAATGGAAAATACTATCGAGAACGGATTTTGAAAACAGCGACAGCAGGAAACCACATCTTTTTAGAAGTACATCTCGTTTAGCTCGTCTCCTTATCTCTCTTCCTTCGTCCCCTTCCTCAATCTCTTGATCTCTCTCTAATTTTTTCTTAGAATTGACGAATGATGCTCTCTTGAGTGATTCTCTAAGCTTTCCAAAGACTCTTAGTGGTTGTCGCATCATGTTTTATTTATTATGTGGAAGCCTTAGGTCAATGTCGGGATCGAAACGGTACATAAAATCACAAAAATTAAGTTTTTTATCAACCAGATGTAGGGCACGATTGTGGCCCTGCCTATCATGATCGTGGCCTGCTATTTAACGTTTCTGTCATGATCATGGCCCAATGTGCATGATCATGGCCTGACTTGATGCTATCTGTCACGATCGTGGCCTGCTGTGCATGATCATGGCACAACAAACACATCATGACACCTCAAAAATATAACAGTTAAGCTCAGAGACTTAATATAACCCATAAAACACTAAAACACACAAACTAACATAATTATAACCTAAATGTGCACACGCCACTCAAATTCACACTAAATAAATAACAAATTCCCTAAAACATATGCAATTACACAACTATCAACTAGGAATAATTTAGGGATTATACATAAATGCAATATGAGTCTCATAATTATAATCTCATCATAATTTCACTTGTAATGTTTAATTATCCTATAAGCTTTATCATATACATCTAAATATGTACATGATAAAGAATGTCTTTAAATCATTTTGTCACTAAACTACAACTAAATCGTTTGGCTATAGGGCATAAACCGAAAATATCACACTTGAACTAAGCCAATTTTTTAAGTATCTTATACCTTATCACCATATGACGATTATGTTACTATGGGAAGGTGACTTAATGAGATAATTCTACAAGATTCTCTATTGTAAGCACTAGCCTAAATCTTACAAATTTCATCTTAATTATCATCTTAATTAAGAAAAAAATGTCTAAACACATCCTTGGATCTTTAATGAGACCTTAGATCCTTTTACTTGCCTAATGGCTTTAATGTTCCATATTTCATTATTGTCTTGAACAATCCAGAGAACTATATCAAGTTCACTAAAGAACTTATTGATCTAGTTAATCATTTCCACTAAATAACCAAAAGGAGTTTTTTATGTTCAATCAAGCTTCAACAATACTATTGTGACCGTTACCGATGTACGGGGTCGGGTGATCTCTTGGTCTTCCTCTGGCACTTGTGGATTCCGGGGTACGAGAAGAGGGACACCTTTTGCGGCTCAAACCGCAGCAGGAAAGCAAGTTTACTCATTTTTTTTAGGTGAATTCAAAATTGTTCGAATTGTATAATCGTCAATTACTGACATTGGTATAACCAAGGTATATCTTTTTGATCAGAGGTTGAGTCGATCATCAGAAGAAGAATTAGGCCAAAAATTAGGATACATTCTGGGAAAATAAAACTTCCATCGAAATGTATTATGTCTTAATTAGCAACCATTGCTACATTGGAACTTTTTTAATCTTAAAATGATATTGTTCTAAAGTAAAATAAACCTTAATTATAATTTACTTCTAAAGTAACTATCCTTTTTTCTTTGAACTAAAATATCAATTCATACATATAATAACGGATTTTTTTAATACTTCACAAGTATCTGATGTAATAGCTCTTTTTCCATACTAAGGGTTAGAGCCTTAGATTATTGCATATGAGTCACATCATTTTAGCATTCATGAAATGTATTTCATTCATATGCATATCATTAGCATACACACATGAATTACGATTTCGTACATATTGTAAAGATAGTCTATACACTCAATTGACATATTCTGGGGTATAAAAGGTTTGAAATGATTATGATTTGATTATATATTGCTTATGTTTTGAATTTTGTTTTAATGGATTACAATTAGTAATTTGGAATTAATTGTTACAATTGGGAGATTGATGAATTAATATGTACATTTGGACTATGAAAAATGTCAAGTGGCAAGATAAATTAACACATGGCGGTAGAAATAAGTGACACATGGCAGCAGGATTAAGTGACAAATGGCTTAGATAATTGGGTGACAAATGACTTAGGGAATTAAGTCATAAGTGGACTAGGTATTTAAGTGACTTTTGGTAGTTTAAGAAGAGGACATACAACATGGTCCTTTACTTGATAAGTTTCATGACAAGTGTCTTAGCACTCACCACACACTTATACCCCACAACACCTACATACATGGATGACCATTTTCTCTGTTTTTTTTATAACACACACACATCACAACTTTGAGGTTTGCCCAAAATTCTATACTTTGCCACTCCAATATTCTGTTTTCTTCATCTTGTTACTGAAAACCCATCCAATTTCCACCTTGAATTTGGGATGATTTTGTATGCATGAAGGGCTAGGTAGACTTGATGAATTGAGCTAGAATTGGAAGCTAAATAAGTAAGTAAAGTGTTGTTCTTTATGGTATGTTTTAATAGAAAGATTTGATGATTGAATTAGGATGGATTGTATATCATGTTGATGATGAAGTGTGCTAGAATATGATGGATGAACTTGGATACTTTTATGCTTTGTTCTTAATGTATGAGAATCGTAGGTTTTAGGTTGTTATATAGATGAAATTGAAGAGGAAATGAAGTATAATTAAGGAATAATTGAGGATAATTGGGGTATAATTAATGAAATAATTTCAAGATATTTTGAATTTGGTATGAAGGTGTTATAATCTGGAGAAATTGAAGGAAAATGGAGAGTGAACACTTGGTTCACTCATCCAACGATCATGGAAAGGTCCTCCACTATCGTGGGCAATGCTTTAGAGTAAAAAAAATTCTATTTGTGTGATTGTTGAATTATCTAAGGATAAGTCACTTTACTTTGGTGCATTTGGGCTTGATTGAGGCTTAAAATGAACTTAGATGGTTGTTTGATTAATTGGTTACGGGTTTGATAAGTTTAGGCTGTTAATTGATGTTATAACTTAAGGAATAGATTGTGTTTGAAATCAATGTATCTAAATATAGAAATTATGAGTTGTTAAAGGAATAAAGGTGTTCTCACTACAAGAAAATAGTGAATTAAAGACGGAAATTACCGACGGTCAAAAACGTCAAAGATTCGGCCGTAGCTAAATTCACCGATGGAAAGTTTGTCTACCGTCAGTAAAATTACCGACCGAACAGGTAAACCGTCGGTAACATCAACGGAAAAGTTACCAACCGTCCGATGTATTCCTATGCTAAATTTACCGACCGGTGGCTTACCCGTATGTAAATTTAGCATCGGAATGTTTCCAATACAGTCGATAAACTTACCAACGGTAAAATTGTCCGTCAGTAAATTAACAAATATTACCGACGGAAAGTATGTTCCGTCAGTATTGTATTTAGACAGTAACCGACGGAAATCATGCATATTTCCGTCGGTAAAAATTTTATTAAATTTTTTCTAAAAATATATATTTCCATTATATTTAAATTATAATCATCGAATAATTTTATTAATAATATATATTTAATTATATATAAATAATTAAATAAAAATTTTAATGAATGAATATAAATTAAAATATCTTAATTAATAATAAAAACGTTACATT
>JANZXR010045941.1:0-13297 GCA_027575705.1 Erythroxylum echinodendron | reverse complement strand
TAAAAATTATTGTTATTTCATATTAATTGTGATTATTATTTATTATTTTGATTTTTAGAGACTAGGTTAAAAATATAAAGTACAACTGTACAGTATGACAATGGACTATTTTGCAATTTGTTAAAAAAATCAGGGACTATTTTATAAATTTAAAAATTACCCGAAACGGTACTCGGTATTGACCAGTACCGGTACAGTACCATACTAGAACCCAATCCAGTACCAAGTCTGGTGCGGTATTCATAACTTTTAACCAAACAAAAAGAAACCTTCTTTTCACCAAGGAAGTTGCGTATCTCAATGGATCTGTCAGAGTTGGTGATGGATGCATTGATTGGGAAATGGGCATAGGCAAAGCGCATCTTGTAGAGATAGCCCTTTATTACAACTGTTATTAGGTTCCCAATGTGGCTGAAGGCGGTTTGAATAGCTACGCTGGTCTTCTTACAATTGAACCAAGCCTTTATCTTCAGTTTATGTTTAGCAGTCTCTTCATCCTTCATCAAATGAAAGTCCATAATTAGATGCTTGAAATCTCAGACCAGTTTCCCTCTGGGACCCTCTACCTCATTTAATCTTTACATTCACCTTTATCTTCACCCCGTCAGGTATGTCCACAGTCTCCAATGAAATGTCACTCTTCACACAAAACCCTATAACATTCATTATATATGTGAATGAATCTAAAAGAAATGTGTGATACAAGAAAAACCCTTGTCATGTAAATTCTGTTGGGTTGTGTTTCAGGCCCAAGATAACTTTGCTATCATATACTATTAAGTAGAACAGTATATAGCAACCGGAGGGACATGTTTAACTTAGGCCTAACAGTCTAAATATTCTTAAGACTCTCAATAAATACCAATTATTTATTTCATTAGACTCAAATTTCTTCTCTATTTTTTGTTGATGAATCTTAGAGTTATTTATTGGATTTAGTTACCATCTCCTTTAAATTCATCCTTGTTGTAGTGTTTATAGTCAAATATTTGATGGTTAGGATAGTAACATACATAATTCACTGAAATGATAATAATGTATGTAATTTATTTTTGGCTAATAACATACGTTATTTATTTTTATTTAAAACCGTGCCTAATTGAAAGTTGATCAGGGCTTGAATTGATAGTACAATTTTGATATAATCAAATTTTGAATTAAATTAATATTGTTTTAATTATTTATTTTTATGAATGATGATGAAACAAATTCAGTAAGTCAAGACGAGGAAGGCGACGATGACAATGATGGAGTATTGGTAAGAACTTTGTTTTTAAATTTTGAATAAGTTAAGAGTTTTGCTTAATATTTTGAAACAATATTTTTATTATATTTAAACATTTATTTATTTTGATTTTTATTTTGATGAAGTTTCAAAGTTATGTTTAGCAAATAACTATTGATATGTAAAATATTACTTTTTGATTATCAATATATGTAGTTTGAATATTTTATAAGAAAATATTTAAAACTGTTTACAAATAATAACATTAAAGAAAAATTGTGACAAGTAGGTTATAGTCCCTAAAAGTCGTATAATAATGACAAAATTAACCATTAGAGTGGTTAATTTTAATATGTTATTATAACAAGAAATAGTTATCATTAATTTGTTACATTTATGTTGACAACAACCATTGTAACAAAAAATTGATGATCAAGTGACAACAAAATTCTTTGCACAAAAATTATAAATAGTAGTGATCATAGTGATAGTTCTGTTTTGTGACAATAGTAAGTAGACACTAACTAATTGAATTTTTATTGATAAAAGTTTTCGTCATAAAAAGTAAAATATCATGTGATGGTAAACTATTTCAACACAGTAACAGAAAAATATTACTGACCAAACTATGTTTTGTCATAATAAACAGAAAATATTAATGACTGTAATAGCCTAGACCACCCGCTCATAGATATTGTCTGCTATGGGTTGCCCATCGATCTAAGGCCCTCACAGTTTTGTTCTTCCTGCACCCGAAAAATGCGTCTATGAGGGTGAGGTGTCTGTACCCTTATAAGGCGTACTTTGTTCTCCTCTTTAGCTGATGTGGAATCTCATGTTGGCCCCGGGCCTCGGTTTTTATTTTATAGCGACTAAGCGCCAAAATTGGGGGATTTTTTTAAAAATAAAAGTATATATATATAATTAACATCAAGATAAAAAGAATTAAATTCTTGGTAGAGTAAAAACAAATAAACAAACAAACAAATAAATAAAAATCAAAATAAAAATGAAAATGCACCGGCGTGCATTAGAAAATGCACGGCTTAAAACATTAAGAGTCGTGATAGTGCATTTGCACGATCGCAACTTTTAGCGAATAGTAGATGATCGTCGCGATCATGCTTGTGCACCATCGTAACATTCATGAAAACTTAGGGTTGTCTCGATCATGAATGTGCACGATTGTGCAATCCTGTATGCACTTTTCTACTTCAAATCATCATAACTTTCAATCTTGAAGTCTAAAAATTTTAAACCTTATGTCATTGGAAAGCTAAAAGGAAGAGCTACAACTTTCATGAAGATAACTTTATCTAATTCTACTTAAATCAATACGGTTTATTTATTAAAGATTCAAAACACATTTTCATCGCCTTTTCTTATTTCTCTCATCTGTCAATATATACTTCTATGCAATTTCCAAAAGACTAGAAACCAACAGTATAATCCATACATACAAAACTCCCAGTTTAACCATTTGCTTAAGAAGATCTATCCAAAAGCCATCAAACATCTCACACTGTATTCCTAACCGAAGTTAACAACTTAACAGAAAAAAGGATTTGAACATGAACAGAAAAGAAAATTTTCAACTCTTACTTTCATTTATTTCTAAAAAAAAACAGAGTGTGTACATTGATTCAGTTACATATCAAAAGCCACATCAGTTAATACAAAAATACAATCATGAATGCTTATGCTTGACATGCTTATAAAGCTACCAAAATGATTGAACTAACTTAGTTACAAATGAAATATTTCTTGGAGATTTGCTGAAGTTTTTGCAACGTTTAATGATCCGCTTGTTCTTCACCTGAAGAGTGGAAAATAGTGGGTAAGCTGCGAAGCTTAGTGGTTAATACAGTTATAGCCATTAGCGACGAACCACACACACAAAACCAAACATATACATAAATTTATATCACATTTAAATATAAAAGTCAGATTATCCACGGTTCAAGCTCACTGATAAACATATTCTTAAACAAATCAAATCATGTAAAATTTTCAATCATCAAAACCTAACACTCAATCATATGTTTTGTTTAGCAATTTAAAGCAGAATGCACACATATATTGGCTTAAGAGAATCTCATAGAACAAAATGGTGAAACTAAAGTTTACATTATGAACAAAATAAGTCCATTTTTCAGAGCTCATATGTCACAAGTGGGTAGCCGGGAGAAGGCTATAGGTCAATGTGAACATGACTAACGAAATGGTATTTCTCTTGCCCACATAAGCAAATCTCTGATGCTTACATATTTCATATCATAATCATATTTTCATGCTTCTTAAATTTTCTGTTTTTCATTAACATCAAAGCAACATAATTCTTGCAAAGTAATTTCACAGAACATTTCTTCCACATTCACAATGATAAAAAGGCAAGCATTTATGAACACATACAAGAAAATAATTCAGCTCATCAACATAATGACTATAAATGTATTACCCACCTAGTTACTTATAAATCCAAGCTTAAGTTTATTCTTCCTCTTGCTCTCGCCTTCGAGATTCTTGATTCCTTTCAAACAAACATATTTTTCATTCGAGCAACATATACGAATAGAAATTCCATAAAGCTCTATTATCCAAAATGAACTTAGACTTAATCTACTCTTAGTTTATCTAACTAGAAGAACTAAGATCTAGTTAAAAGTTTATGAAAATCTAAAAATATAAATATCTTGCTCCTCTTCTTTCTCTCTTCATTTTCAGCACATAAAATTCTAGTTTCTCTGCTTTCTTCTTCTATCAAAATAAGAAAATAGATAAAAGGTTACCTAAAACTCATCTCCCTCTTCTTCCACATCTTATCTCCTTTTTCTTTCTTTCCTTCTTCTTCTTTCTATGCTTCGGTTTCTCCTTCTCTTCTTCTAGTTTCTTCTACAACTTCCTCTATTTTTCTCTCTTACTATGCACGACTCTCCTCTCTTCTTTTCTTATTTCTTTAAGACAAACTTTTAATCTTCCAAACTTACCTTCCACATTTAATCTAATTCTTACTAACTCTTTATTTTATTTTAGCATTTCCATTTAATACTTGTAACACATAAATAAAAATATAATCTTAACTAACTCCAAAAAAATTTCTAATCCAAGAATTCAAATTTTTGGTTCATGCTTGCTAATTTATTAAAATAAATTCTACGAAAAATTCGAAGTCCAACATTTCTTCCCTTTAAAGAATTTCGTCTTCGAAATTCTTACCTGAGTCTGCAAATAGGTGTGGATACTTCTCCTTTATAGCTTCCAAAGATTTCCATGTTGCTTCCTCTATTGCATGATTCTTCCATAAAACTTTAACCAGTTTTACGGTCTTGTTTCTCAAGACCTTTTCCTTTGCATTTAGAATCGCTACTGGTTGTTCTTCATAAGTCAAATCCTCCCTTAATTGAACCTCTGAAGATTAGACTATGTGCGAAGGATCTGATCTATATCTCCTTAGCATTGATACATGGAAGACATTGTAAATTTTGGATAACTTTGGCGGCAAGGCTAACTTATAGGTGAGAGGCCCAATCTTCTCAATAATCTCATAAAGACCTATGTATCTTGGACTGAACTTACCCTTTTTTACCAAATCTTAAGACTCCTTTCTATGGTGAGGCTCTAAGAAATACTTTGTCTTCAACTTCATATTCCATTTGTTAGATCACCTATGGCTCAGGTATTCACAATACGCAGCGGAATAGACCATACTACACAACAAGAAGTATAATCGAAAATCACAACACGTACAAAATTACCTCTTGACGGGGATTGGTATTTGTTTTTCTAATTTGTAGATGCTGCAGTATGCGAACGTCCTCTACCGGTATCCACATGAGGATGAACGATCCGGGCAGCGGATAATGTGTGCTAGCACGTTCTAAAACACTTTAGAACGTTGCATAATTTTTCTCTCAGAAGAAGAACAAATGGCTAGGTTTAGGTGGCTAGGGTTTTCATATCTTCTCTAATGAGATATAAGTTCTCTATTTATAGAGAAACCCTAATTCCTATTCCTATTAGGAATAAGAATATCATAATCCTAAACCTGTTAGGATTATAGAAGCCCAATTATTTTCGGCCCATATTATATCTCATATAATAAAAGCCTGACAACTTAATTCAATCTAGCCTAACAAATATATCCACATATATTTATTCAGTGCCTAATAAATTGGGCCTAAGAGAATAAGCCCAGAGAACATCACTCTCTGTGTGCGAACCTGTAGGCTCATTTGTTGTTGGCAATGGACTTGATCACACTTCAAGTCCTATAAGTCATAAGTGACCTCTAGCAAGACATTATGACTACCCAAATCAAATGAGGATTAGTAATCTGATTTAACTTGTAACTATGGTTATAAACTCAGTCCCATTGTAACACGATATCAAGATTAATCACAAAGCATGGTACATGTTAACCTTTTATTAATCATAGTTTCTTGATTCCTAAGTTGATTGACTATAACAAATGACATTGATGATTCCTTATCAATTCATTTGAGCACGACCATACATTTCTTCAGTCATACTTGTCAAGAGGCCCAAATGATATCTCTTTCATTTAAGAGAGGTACAAATCTCATCTACATCATTCACATCCCTTTGCATGATTCATTTAATGTCCAACATAAGACTACTTTTCATCCGGTTAAAGATAACTTAATCTAATGTCAAAACACTGAATTCCCCATGTAGGGAACCATGATGATTTTAAGTCAGAGGACTAAAGTCAAACCATATTGAGAATCACTATTGACATGAAACCATGTAGTGTTCTCTATGTGGGTTGGTCCAATATATGTTCTCTAACAGATATCTATGTTTCTGATTTGATAACTCACTTCCATGATCAGTAAAACATGACCATCAATCAGAACACATATTAGCCTTAATTCATTATCGTTCCACCAATAACAATCGACTAGGGACAGTTTAGAATAGTATTATAATGCTTATGGTTTTAGTATCAAGTTACATACTTGATGACATAAGTCTAATACTATTCATGTAATGTAAATCACATTACATAAACAATATACATGCATATTTAAAAGAATACCTCATAATATATTATTAATAAGTCATAATGTCAGTACAAAAGTCACATATGACTATTGACCTAGGGCACACTACTAACACCATCTCCTTCTGATGTGTGTCTGTTTAGCTCTTCATCCTGTCTTGAGCTGCCTTGAGTCTCTATTTTACCAATTTAATCTTGTCGACTGTAGCTTGTACCAACTCAGGCCCTAAAAGTCTCCTTTCACCTTCCTCATCCCAACAAATAGGAGTTCCACACCTCCTATCATACAAAGCTTCGTCAGGTGCCATTTGAATTCCTGAGTGGTAGGAATTGTTGTAAGGAAATTCGATTAAAGGCAAATGATCATCCTATGAACCCTTGAAATCCATTACGTATGCTCTTAACATTGCTTCCAATGTCCTCATTGTTCTCTTTGATTAACCATCAGCCTGCAGATGGAAGATTGTTCTAAAATGGAACTTAGTTCCTAAATCCTCTTGCAAACTTTCCTAGAATCTAGAAGTGAATCTGGGATCTCTATCTGAGACTATATAACTCGAGATCCCATGTAGTCTGATTATTTCATCTATGTATTTCTTGGCTAAGGCATTCAAAGAATTTGTCTATCTAATTGACAAGAAATCTGCTAACTTGGTTAGCCTATCAATAATCACTTGTACTGCATCATGCTTCCTGCTGGTCTTTGGTAATCCCATTAAGAAATCCATTGCAATCTTCTCTCACTTTCATTCAGGAATAGACAAGGGCTTAAGCTTACCAATGGGCGCTTGATGTTCTGCTTTAACTTGTTAACATACCAAGCATTTTCCAGCATACTCTGTAACATCTTTCTTCATTCCTCTCTACCAGAAGTGTTCTTTTAAATCTCTATACATTTTGGTACTCTCCGGATGCATTGCATATGGAGCATTATGTGCCTCATCAAGAATTTTGTCCTTCAACTCTTGCAAATCCGGAATACATAATTTGTTGCCTACCACCATCAATCCATCTTCTCTTACTTCTATTTTCGAAGGCTTACCATTTTAAATTTCTTCTCTGAGTTTGCCCAAGTACTCATCTTGTTCCTGCAATTCCCTAATCTTTTCATTTAACACTGGCCTTATTCTAAAATTAGCCAATATACCACTAGATTCGACATGCCTCAATGTCACCTTTAGTTTGGTGTCTTCACATACGCCATAGTAGATTTCCTGTTCAGTGCATCTGCTACTACATTAGCTTTCCCTGGGTGGTAATCTATCATCAAGTCATAATCCTTTAATAATTCTAACCACCCTCAAATTTAACTCTTTTTAGCTCATCAAATATTTAAGATTTTTTTGGTCTGTAAATACGCTGGTGGTGACTCCATATAAGTAATGTCTCCATATTTTCAGTGCAAAGACTATAGCAGTCAATTCCAAGTCATGTGTGGGATAATTCATCTCATAGGGTTTTAATTGCTTGGAAGCTTAGGCAATCACTTTATCTCTTTGCATCAACACACACCCTAATACTTTCCTCGAGGCATTGCTATGTACTGTATATCTATCACTACCAAAAGGCAAAATCAGAATTGATGTAGTTGTAAGCTTCTTTTTCAATTCCTCAAAGCTCCTCTGACATTTTTCTGTCTCTACAAACTTTTGGCTCTTCCTTGTCAATTTGGTAAGTGGAGCTGCAATCTTGGAAAAGCCTTCTACGAATCGTCTGTAATAACTGACTAATCCCAAGAAACTCCTCACTTCTGCTACATTATTGGGTGCTTCCCATCTAACGACAACTTATATTTTCCATGGATCCACATGTCCTCCTTTTTCCGAAATGATGTGTCCAAGAAACACCACTTCCCTTAGCCAAAATTCAGATTTATCAAATTTAGTATACAACTCTTTCTTTATCAATGTTTCTAAGGCAATCCTTAAATGTTCTTCATGCTCCTTGTCACTCTTAGAATGAACCAGTAAATCATGAATAAAGACTATCATAAATTGGTCTACGAAAGGCTTAAAGTCTCTATTCATTAGGTCTATGAAGGATACAGGGGCATTAGTTAATCCAAAGGGCATAACTAAGAACTCAAAATGCCCATATCGTGTTCTAAAAGCAGTCTTTGACACATCAGACTCCTTTATTCTTAGTTGATAATAACCTGATCTCAAGTCTTTCTTGGAGAAAACTTTTTCTCCTTGCAGTTGATCAAACAAATCATCTATGTGTGGGAGAGGCTATCTATTCTTGATAGTGACATGATTGAGCTTCCTGTAATCCATACACATCCTCAAGGATCTATCTTTCTTTTTCACAAAAAGAACTAGAGCTCCTTAAGGCAAGGAGCTAGGCCTAATAAAACCTTTCTCCAACAGTTCTTCTAACTGCTCTTTAAGCTCCTTCAATTATGCCGGAGCCATTCTATAAGGTGGAATTGATATTTGTGCCATGCCTCTATGGTGAACTTAATCTCTCTTGTGGTGGTAGTCCTGGTAGTTCCTCCGGAAAGACATTTGGAAATTCCCTGACCACAGGAATGTTTTCTAATTTTTCTTCATCTACCTTCATAACTAACACATATGCCGAGAATGCTTCATATCCTTTCTTCATCATTTTCTTTGCTGTTAGAGCTGAAATGATTTTAGGTGGGCTTACCTTCCTGTCTCCCATAAACAACACCTTTGTCCTTTTGTCCAATTCAAACTCTACTATCTTCTGTTTGCAGTTTAAATTGGCATTATATTTTTCTAAGGTATCCATGCCCAAAATCAAATCTAATCCCTTCATCTTTATTGGCATTAAATCCACCACCAATGTTGCTCCACTAATGTACATTTCACAATCTCCATAAACTTGACTAATAATGATAAACTGGCCGATTGGAGTACTAACCATGAAAGAGCTATCTAATGGACTTAAATTCCTAGCATGCATAATCATACTTGATGAAATAAATAAGTGGGTAAATTTCGAATCAATTAAAACAATAATATCATCATTAAAACCCAGGATCGATTAAAACAATAATATCATCATTAAACAATTTAACCATACCAGTCACAACCTCCGGAGCTACTTCTGCTTCTTCCCTTTTCATTGCAAATACTCCAGCTGATGCTTGCCTTTTCGGTCTTCTTGGAGGATTTACCTTTTTGGCTCCACTAGAACCGCCCACTTAAGTTACAGACTTAACTTCCACAGTCTCAGTCCCTTTTAAATCTTGCATTTAAGTTCCCGCTTGTCTAGCACACTGAGGACACTCTCTAGCCATGTGCCCTTTCTCTCCACAATTAAAGCAAGCTCCAGTCAGTTAATAACACTCCGCTTTATGGAATTTGCCACAATGGTCATATTTTGGAAAGGATGGCTTATTCCCTTCTCCTCTTTTACTGCCTCCTACAGTCGAGGCTTGAAGAGAAATAGTTCTCGTCGGTTTGGGCCTACTTGAACCACTACTTCTAACCTCAAACGGTGCAGGGAAAGTCTTGGCATTCCTTCCTAGCATATGCTCACTACCTCCCCTGCTAAGCTGTTCCCTTCCCTTCCTCTTTATGTTTACTGCACTCTTTTTGTTTTCCTTATTTTCCACCCTTAATGTAGCTTCTACCAATTGTTGAAGGTCACAAAAATTTTGCGCTCATATTCACTCACTGTCATCTCCCTCTGGGTGAAACTCAGAAACTCCCTCTGCTTCTGCTGGATATACATCTCAGACAAATATTTCTTTATGTAAGTCATTAGGAAGTCCTTCCATGTCATCACTGGCAGTTTAGTCTGATTCCTTTGTACACCTTCCCACCAATGCAGGGCGTCACCCTATAGCAAGCTTGCATCATACACAACTCTTTCATCATCCTCACAATCCATTTATTCCAATATTCTTTCTGTCTTCCTTAACTATGTTTCAGCTTCTTCTAGATCTGTTGCTTCATAAAATTCCACTGAGCTATACTTCCTCAACTTATCAAATTGTCTCCCTTTCTTAGCCAGTGTTGGGGTAGAAGCTGATGGCATCTGGCCCATAGCCTGAACAAAAGCCTAAGCAAAGGCTTGGAATATTCTAGGATCAAGCAGATTAGGCATTTGCAATGGAGGAAGAGGAGACTCCTGCGTTCGTAGTTGAAAGGGCTCGCTTTCCTGCCCTAGGGTCACCTTAGCAATCGCTGGGGCTCTAAACTCATCAGTAACCTCCTCTCTTGGTAGAGAGTCAGGTGCAACAGATCCTTACATAACTCCTCATGTTCTTCGACGAGGTGACATTTTACTCCTTCAATAAAACATTATATTTAGCTTACTTTTCATTTTAAACTTATTTTCTACATGTATGCACGATATGCATGTCACTTAATGCAAACAATAAACTCAACAGTGCAAACAAATAATTTAACAATACAAATACTTTATCACACATCATATATTTCATAGTATAACATATTCTAGGCCCAAGAATACTTAGAAACCTTTGGCTCTAATACCAAAGATGTTGGCCCCGAGTCTTGGTTTTTATTTTATGGCGACTAAGCGCTAAAATTTGGGGTTTTTAAAAAAATAAAAGTATATATATAATTAACATCATGGTAAAAAGAATTAAATTCTTGGTGGATTAAAAAAATAAACAAACAAACAAATAAATAAATAAATAAAAATGAAATGCACGGGCGTGCATTAAACAATGAAATCATGCATGTGCACGATCACAACTTTTGGTGAACAATAACCGGCACGATCGCGACGTTCATGAAAAATTGGGGTTGTTGCGATTGTGCATATGCACGATTGTGCAATCACGTCTGCACTCCCCTATTTCAAATTATCATAATTTTCAATCCTGAAGTCTAAAAATTTTAATCTTTATATCGTTAGAAAGCTAAAATAAAGAGCTACAACTTTCATTAAGACATTTTTATCTAATTCTGCCTAGATCAAAGCAGTTTATTCATTAAAGATTCAGAAAACATTTTCATCGCCTTTTTCACTTATTTATCTCATCTGTCAATATGTACTTCTATGCAATTTCCAAAAGACCTGAAACCAACAGTACAATCTATACATACAAAACTCCTAGTTTAACCATTTACTTAAGAAAATCTATCCAAAAGCCATCAAACATCTCACACTGTATTCCTAACCGAAGTTAAAAACTTAACAGAGAAAAGGATTTAAACATGAACATAAAAGAAATTCTTCAACTCTTACTTTCATTCATTTCTTAAACAAACAGAGCATGTTCATTGCTTCAGTTACATATCAAAAGCCACATCAGTAGCTTAATACAAAAATACAATCATGCATGTTGGTGCTAGACATGCTTATAAAGCTACCAAAATGATTGAACTAACTTAGTTACAAATGAAATATTTCTTGGAGATTTGCTGAAGTTTTTGCAAGGTTTAGTGATATGCTTGTTATTCACCTGAAGAGTGGGAAATAGTGGGGTAAGCTACGAAGCCATTAGTGACGAACCACACATATAAAACCAAACATATACATAAATTTATATCGCATTTAAATATAACAGTTAGATTATCCACGGTTTAATCTCACAAATAAACATATTCTTATACAAATCAAATCATGTAAATTTTACAATCATCAAAACATAGCACTCAATCATATATTGTGTTTAGCAATTTAAAGCAAAATGCACACATATAATGGCTTGAGAGAATCCCATGGAACGAAATGGTGAAACCGAAGTTTACATCATGAACGAAATGAGTCTATTTTTTGGAGCTTATATGCCACAAGTGAGCAGTCGGGAGAAGGCTATAAGTCATCGTACACGTGATGAATGAAATGGTATCTCTCTTTCCCACATAAGCAAATCTCCGATGCTTACATATTTCTTATCATAATCATATTTTCATGCTTCTTAAATTTGTTGTTTTTCATTAACATCAAAGTAGCAGAATTCTTACAAAGCAAACATGATATTAAGTTCACAGAACATTTCTCCCACATTCGCAGTGATAAAAAGGCAAACATTTATGTACACATACAAGCAAATGATTCAGCTCATCAACATAACGACTATAAACGTATTACCCACCTAGTTACTTATAAATCCAAGCGCAAGTTTGTTCTTCCTCTTACTCTTTCCTTCAAGATTCTTGATTCCCTTCAAACAAACATACTTTCATTCGAGAAACATATACGAATAGAATTTTCATGAAGCTATATTATCCAAAAATGAGCTTAGACTTAATCTACTCTTAGTTTATATAACTAAAAGAACTAAGATCTAGTTCAAAGTTTATGAAAACCTAAGAACATAAATCTCTTGTTCCTTTTCTTTCTCTCTTCATTTTCAGCACATAAAAACCTAGTTTCTCTGCTTTCTTCTTCTATCAAAATAAGAAAATAGATAAAGGGTTACCTAAAACCCAACTGAACCCTCTTCTTCCACTTCTTATCTCCTTTTTCTTTCCTTCCTTCTTCTCCTTTCTATACTTCGGTTTCTCCTTCTCTTCTTTTAGTTTCTTCTACGAGTTTTTCTATTTTTCTTTCTTACTATGCACCACTTGCTTCTCTTCTTTTCTTATTTCTTTAAGACAAAATTTTAATCTTCCAAACTTATCCTTCCATATTTAATCTAATTCCCACTAACTCCTTATTTTGTTTTAGCATTTCCATTTATACTTGTAAACACATAAATAAAAATATAATCTTAACTAACTTTAAAAAATTTTCTAATCCAAGAATTCAAATTTTCTGTTCATGCTTACTAATTTATTAAAATAAAATCTAAGAAAAATTCAGGGTCCTACATCTCACAATCCACTCCTTTAGAACCCAGCGTCCTTGCTGGCACAACGAGTCGCGAACCAGCTCTGATACCATTTATAATAGCCTAGACCACCCGCCCACAGATGTTGCCCACTTTGGATTGACCATCGGGCCAAGACCTTCATGGTTTTGCTCTTTCTATTCTCAAGAAAATGCGTTTATGGGAGAGAGGTGTCTGTATCCTTATAAGATATTGTAACACCCCAACTCCCGCCGGACCCGAACCCGATATCGACAGTGATACCCGGATCCGTGCCCCGCGAAGATGG
>JANZXR010045930.1:0-13299 GCA_027575705.1 Erythroxylum echinodendron | reverse complement strand
ATCGTGAGAGCGCGAGGCCCGAGAGGCCGAGGCTCAAAGCGGACAATATCTGCAAGCGGGTGGTCTGGGCTGTTACAGTAAGGTTGAAACACCCTATTCATCAAATCTATGAAAGCAGTCAGTGCATTAGTTAGCCTGAAAGGCATCACCAGGAACTCACAGTGGCCATATAGGGTCCTGAATATTGTCTTTGGAAAATTTACATCTTTTACCTTAAATTGGTAATAACCCGACCACAAATCAATCTTGAAGAACACTCCTGTACCTTTCAACTGATCAAACAAATCTTCTATTCTAGGCAATGGATAGTTATTCTTTACAGTCATCTTGTTCAACTATCTATAGTCTATACATATTCGTAGGTGCCATCCTTCTTTTTGATAAAAAAGGCTAGTGCTCCCTAAGATAACACACTGCGCCTGATAAAACCCTTGTCCAAAAGCTTTTGTAAATAAGTCTTCAACTCTTTTTAACTCTATAGGAGCCATTCTATAAGGTTCCCTTGAAATAGGAGCAGTGTCAGATACAATTTCAATAGATAACTCTACCTCCCTCTTAAATGACAAACCTGGTAACTCTTCTAGAAACACATTAGGAAACTCATTTACTACTAGTATGTCTTATAAATTCATATTCTCCCATTTTGAATAAAGTTATAAAGCCAAATATGCCTCACAACCTTTTCTAATAAGTCATCTTGCTTACATAACTGATATCACATTAGTAAAAAGACTAAATCGAGTACCAAGAACCATTTCTTTTTGAACCATCAGAATCTATGAACATAACTATTTTCAACCTATAATTAACTATAGCTTGGTGTTTGGACAATCAATTAATGCCCAAAATCAAGTCAAATCCATGGAAGCGTAGCTTTATCAAATCAACAGTAAACTGCTTCCTATGGATCATAATAAGGCAATCTCTACACACGCTATTCATGTATAGGCTATGGCCCAATGGACTAGTCATATGTATACCATAAGCTAGTTGATCTACTAATACAATCCTATCACACACTCCCCCAACACAAATATATGAATGAGTGGAACTAGGATCTATCGATACATATATATCAGGATCAAAGAGAAAGAAGATATCATCTATAACTTTTGGGGCATCCTATTCTTAACGAGACTTTATAGCACAAGCTCATGCACCGGTTGATGCCGTAGGACGATCAACAGACTCAGATACTATGCTCGAAGTGGCTCCAGGCTGGCCTAGTCCACCTTTGCCTCTACTTCGTCCTCTAAATGCAATAGGTGCATTATATGCCCTTAAGCTCCCCTTAGATATTCTAATCTATCTCAAGCTTTATAGACAATTAGCCAGCTGGTGATCAGTACCTCTACATTTAAAATAAGCCCTAATCAACCACCTACTTGTGCCCCAATGTCTCCTGGTACAATGTGAGCACTTTGATAGTCCATCTCCTTATCTAGCTAAAAAGCCTTTACCAGTATTAGATGTTGCGAACTTCCCCTAACGTCTTCCTTTGGTGGTTAGGTTATAGGCTGACTGTACTCAGGACGCACCCTACAAGTCTCAGGTTCTCTTACCTGTGATGAGCCACCTCTAGAGAAACTCCTTCTTTATGCCCTTTCTCTCTTAGTTTTCTCTTACTTCTTACTCTGATAACTACTTCAACCAGCTGATAATAGCTCACCTATTTTAGAGAAGTTACTGCCACCAAATACTTTTTAATGGAATCATTCAATCCATCCCCAAATTTTCGGCATCGGAAGGTCTCTATCAAAACAGGCTCTGGAGCATACCTACTGAGCTAGATAAATTCCTTTAGGTTTCTTTGTCTCAGATTCATGAATTACTTTATAAGCTTCTGTGACATACTTTTTTTTAACTCTTTGGTAAAGAACTCTGAAGTTAGAGGGTTAGGCAGTTGATGATGCAATAGAACTAAGTTCCACCAATCATAAGCTACCCTTGTAGGAGAGAGACAGTAGAAGTAACCATTTCTTCAGGTGGACACTTGATCTTATCCAAAACCCTTTGTGTCTACTCTAACCAATATTCTACTTTATCTTATTCTTCTGGAGTCATACCCATAAATTCTTCCAACCTATACTTTCTCAAAGCTTTTATGGGAGCATTACGCTCAGTAATTCTATCCATCAATCTCAGCATATTATAGGACAGCTTTAGAAACATCTCCCCAGGTACTGACAGTACTAGTATTTCATCCCTTGGAGGTTCAAGAGGACTCGAAACAAATTGATCTCTCCCTACCACATTATTAACTAACGCCTCCTTAGCTTCACTAGATCTTTCCATCTCTATATTTATAAGAAAATAGGGACATCTGAATTAGGAAACATAAACACGAAACCATATCACACATTACTAGACTCTAATTTGTAAAAACTGCCTAAACCGTTCTCTGATACCACAAAATATAACATCCCTTATACGGAACCTACAACCACCCACACACAAGGCAACCAATTCACTATACATACATTAATGACATACATTTCTATTCAATGCTATACATATACGTATTACAAAATTTCACATCACTTAACGTTATCATTTAAAACTATTATTACATCTTTACATTTACATGATAATCTAAAAGAAAACATTAAAATTTCATTCATTACATGTAGTCATCTTTAACAAAACAACATTCTAAAGGTACTTTTACTCCTAGTAGTTAGCACTGGTCTTTGCAAATGTCCCCTGTATCTTACTCTTAATACTTAGACCTATATAGATTAACAATTGTGCTAAGCTTGAAAGCTTAGTAGGGAAACACTTAGTTTAGATTACCACTCATAGTAGTCATCTGCCAAGCATATGCATTCATAAACATCACAACTTATATAAATAGTGATGGTATACTTAATCAAGGTACATAATCCAAACATGCTTCAATATGTTATTCATTTACTGTAAATTCACATTCATAAGTCAAATATTGTTATTTAATGCTCTTTGATGCCAATTATCAATACAAATGCAAATGCTCATCAATTATTTGTGTTTTCATGTTGTATTTCTTATTTATAACCATTTACTTTACTTTTTTATGCTAAGCCTGGACATTCTCATGGGTGTGGATAACAAGACCTATGGATATCTAAAGATATTAAGACTTTGGATACCCAAAAGTATCAAACTTTGGATACTCAAAGGCATCAAACTGTGAGACACTATAGTCTCGAAATAAAGACAGCATTGGTATCAAACTGTAGCAACTGCATTGTAACCCACCAAGAAAATAGAGCAGGCACTGTAACATTTCCTTTACCATTTTCCCATTTAATAATTCATCATATGATATTCACTTGAAGTCATAAAATCTGTATTAAAGTGCATACTACACATATATAAGCAATAAATATGCGTACAAATCTTCTATGTACACGTGAATTGTCTTTATCATGCATTATGCTCGCTCTTAAATTCAATGTTTAATCACCTAATTCATCATTTATTTCTAGGTGTTTGAAAAGTTTCATAAGCATTCAAAAACGTCGAATAAGATGCTAGCCAAGAATGTGATAGAAGAGCCTTCTCTAGGGTCATGATCATGTCTAGAGTGTCACAGTCATGATAAAAGAGTTTTCTATGAGGTCACAATTATGATACCCATGCTAAGCTCGTGACAAAAGATCTTGATGTTGTGCACGATTGTTATAAGCACTTGCCATTCATACCTTCATTTGTTCTGTAATTTACATATAGAGAAAGTTAGAATTATGTTTTGAAGTCTACTTGACATTTGTTTAACTATGTATATAGTTTCCAAAGTACTGAAAAAGCAAGCCATTTGTACTTCTAAATCATAAGATATAGATCAAACATCACAAGCTACTCCAAAACAGGGGCAACATCAAATCACCATTTTTATCTTAATTTACAATGTTCAAAAGCTAGAATTGAGTTAAATCCTCTTCTATATATTTATATTTCTATGTTTTAGGTTTCATATGCAACTGAAATCACCCAATTTAGAGGTCTATATGCTGATTTATGACCCAAACAATGTGACTTGTTCAAATAGTCCTAAGATAGAATTCTATTACACGATACTCTCTTGTCATATTCAATTCCATGCAAGGTAACACAGAAATAGCATCACCACACCATCCCATAAACCATACACCACACCATCCCATAAACCATACCATATCCAAATGAATCTTTGTATCCATTAAAACATATAAACAAAGAGAAATCAAACTAAGTATATTCCCAAAACTTAAAATTGGCCAAGTAGTTCTTCCAATGCCTTTCCTTCCCTTCCTCCTTGGCTTTGCTTGACTCGCTAACTAGAAACACCATAAATACACATCTCAATCCCAATTCCAACCTTAATTTTAATTCTTCATAAGCAAAGTAAGAAAAGAATAATATTAATAGAAAACTACTAACTTTTACCTTGATTTCCATCTAAGATTAGTTTGATTCCTTAGATGTTAACCGATGGGATGAAGAAGATGAAGTGGAGAGAATATGAGAGGAAAAATCTGTAATTCAAACCAAAAAATGTCATCCCTCTCTCCTTTCCATATGCCCATTTCATGCACTTTCAATACTTACACAAATTCTTAATTTCTATTGGGCACATCTGCTTTATTTTTATTAGTCACAGATGCTTTAATCCAATTGGTCCATTTGTTGGCTTTAGGAAAATTGCACATTGGTCCTTATTCTTTCCTTAATTCCCACATTGTCCTATAATTTCCTTAATTAGTTTCATTCTCATCCATATTTCATGTCTAAGTATTTATGTCTATGGTGAAATGAACAAATTACCCATTTACCCATGTCATTTACATTAAGTACCATTATGTCTCTTACTATACTTAGACGCTCTTAATTCGTTATGTTCACTTCTTAATACACCTTAGACATACTATAATACTTATAGGGTATATGTTAGGGCCTTACAGTAGTGTACAAAGTTGAGTAGTATGTATGGTTATTACAACAGTATGAATTTCCAGTATAAATAGAAAAATGAATAACCTAAAAAAGAAAGACAATTTACCATAAAAGTTTCTCCCCTTTCCCATTTGTCTTTCTCTCTTCCTACTCACTTTTGTGCAACATTTTCACTTTTATGCAACATTTGGTTCTTTCATTAAGAGTGTAGCATGATGACTGGAGGTATGGTCACTCAGTTAAAGGCCCTTGATTAACAACTCTCTCGACTTGCTAACCAACTTGATCATTATGACATTAAGCTTGAGTCCATCTCCACCACTCAGAAACATTTGAGATGGTCCAAAAATCGCTTGACCCAGCAAACTGCTATGGATGACATAGTGCAAAAAATAAGCAAATCAACCACACAACCATCCCTATTACCCTAACCACCCCTGGTACCTCTGCTAATACCTTACCCATATATAGCACATCTTCTCCTATTATATCACAGGCCTACACCAGCCACTTTTCTTAAAGTCAACCTTTACCCTCAATAGGATCAAACCAAACTGTAACACACTTCTCCTAACTAATAATGCTTTAAACCAGCTCAAACAAAAACTTCGAAAACTTAAAATACTCTTATTTTCGAGTGAAAATATTTATGGATGGCTCTTCTAAATAAAGCTTTTCTTTTCTTACCGTAGTGCTCCCAATGATCAAAAATTAACAATAGCATCTTTTTATATGATGGGACTTGCCTTCCAATGGTTTCACTAGTTACATATGACCTTCTAACTAACTATCTGGGATGCTTTTGTCTAGCAACTCGAAGTATGATTTGGGCCCTCTAAATTCATTAAATATCAGGTACAACTCTACAAGTTATCTCAATGCACTATTGTTTCTACCCACCTAAATGAGTTCAAGGTAATTACCACTCAAACCATAGAATTAAATCGAACAAATCTACTAAACTGCTTGATTTCGGGGCTTAGAGATGATATATAGAGAGAACTGGCTCTGTTTAAACCGTAGAAACTATATGATGTTGTAGGAATGGCTCGACTAATAGAAGACAAATATAATGCTAGCCATAATGCTACCAAATCAACTTTCTACAAATCTAGATTCACAACTTCTACTTACACACCTGCCATGCAAACACCAGCTACTACCCCACTAAAACCAAGAATACCTTTCCCCATCAAAAGGTTGCCCATTAGAAATGGCAGAGAGGTAAGAAAAAGGACTATACTTCAACTATGATGAGAAATTTGTCCCAGGTCACTATTGTAAGCCTCCCCAGTTCCTCAGTCTCAAGGCTTTATCAGAAGAGGAAATTATCATTGAGTACCCAACCATTACTAAAACAGATAAGGAGGCAAACAAGTAGAACATAAATAGTAAAGGGGATGTCAAGGAAGCGCAAATCTCATTCCATACACTAATCAACCACTCTATACCTTCCACTATGAAATTAGCAGGATCCATCAGCTGCTATATGGTCATAATTCTCTCTAGGATCTCTCAAATATACCCATCAAATGCAAGCAACAACTTAATATTTCCATATTAAAATGGAAAATAATTCTCAAACTAGCGAACCTATAATTAGCTCACAGGCTACACTCTCCTTTGTCTCCTTCTTACAAAAACTAGTAAAACACTTCATTTTTGGTTTTCATTGATCATATTCACCTACCCCTACCAACACCAACAGACCACAAAATTCCACTATTCTTAAACACATCCTCAGTAAACATTCAACCATATATATACATTTTTAGAAAGGTGACATTGAGAAATTGATTGGCGAGATGATGGCTATGGTCATAATCTGACCAAGTGCTAGTCCTTTTTCGTCTTTGATGTTACTAATAAAAAAGGATAGGCCTTAAAGATTTTGTGTTAATTATAGGGCTCTTAATGTCATTATATTTAAAGATCAATTTCTAATACTGACACTTGATGAACTATTTGACGAACTCCATGTAGCAAAGTTTTTGTCGAAGCTAGATCTTAAGGTTACCATCAAGTGCGCATTCACCCACCTGACATAAAGAACACAAACTTTCGAACATATAAAGGCCATTATGAATTTCTTATAATGCCTTTCAACCTATCCAACACACCCTGACAATTTAAGCTTTGATAAATATTGTATTTTGAGATATATTATGCCAATTTGTCCTGGTGTTCTTCGATGACATTCTCATCTATAGGTCTTCATAGGAACAACATCTTGAACACTTACAGGTAGTATTTCTCACTCTCCAATCTCACTCCTTATTTGCCAAGTTATCTAATTGTGAATTTGGTAGTACATAAATTGGATATTTTGGCCATTATGTCTCAGCAATAGTTATGGCTATGGATCTTGACAAGGTCCTGGTAATTCAATAGTGGCTCCTTCCAAATTCAATAAAAAGCCTTTAAGAATTTCTGACATCAATGGCTACTACTATAGTCGTATGGCTAAATACTCCTCCATAGCTGCTCCCCTTAACCAACTCCTAAGGAAAGATGCTTTTGTGTGGAATCTAAAGGAAACTGTAGCATTTAAGTCTTTAAAGCAAGCCCTTACAGCCAACCCAGTATTGGCACTTCCAAATTTTGTAAATTCATTTCTTATATAAAGGAATGCATCATAATGTGGCATTGGCGCAGTCCTTACCTAAAAAGGACATCTGATTGCCTAATTTAATAAAAGGTTAACTCTAAAGCTCCAAACTACATTTGCCTATATGAGGAAAATGTTTGCTATCACTAAATCAATTCATAAATAGAGGCAATATTTGCTTGGCATAAGTTTATCATACAAACTAACCATCAAAGTTTGAAATCCATGTTCAACCAAACCATACAAACCCTTGAAAAACAATAATGGTTTATAAAATTGATAAGGAATGACTTCAAAATTATATATCAACTAGGAATAGAGAATGGGCTAGTTGATGCACTGTCATGACTACCCTTACTATCCTCCATGCAATGTTAACCATATCTAATCCTATAATAGCTCTTTGGTAGGCCTTACGGGAATCCTATAAGCATCATCCTCTTTCAACCCAAAGGGTGCAATAGACTTTACAATAGCCTACAAAATTTTCTGATTACAAAGTTTTGAGACGACTCTTATATTATAAAAATCAAGTGGTAGTTTTTAAGGAGTCAGCATTCCAACCTCTAATTTTGACTGAGTTCCACATTACACCTATAGGAGGACATGCAGGAATTCGTAGAACGCTAGCTCGATATATTCTATCTTCTATTGGCTCAACATGCGACAATCGGTGAAGGATTTTGTAGTATGATTCTTGGTTTGCTAGAGCATTAAACAATTCAACACACCACCCTAAGGGCTTCTCCAACATCTTCCCACTCCTAGATTAATTTGTGACTCCATCTCAATGGATTTCGTTACATACCTTCCTTCTCTATTGGTAAGACTACTATTATGGTCATTGTTGATAGACTATCAAAACAGGCTAATTTTCTCCTTTTAGGACGTAACGCATAACCTTTCAAATAGTACAAATTTTTGTAAAGGATGTTATAAGATTACATGATTTTCCCACTTGTATTATGTCTGATCACTATCCAATGTTTATGAGATCTTTTTGTTAGGAGTTTTTCAAATTGCAAGGCACTAATTTTGCTACCAACAGCTCATACCACCCACAAATTGATGGACAAACTGAGGTGCTAAATCGGTGCCTCGAAGATTACCTAAGTTGCTTCACTTTTGAAACCCTCAAACATTAGCTGCACTATTTACCATGGGCTAAGTGGCAGTACATACTTCCTAGTAGTCAGCCATTCAAATTGCCCCATTTGAAAGGTATACGGATGATCATTGCCTTCCCTCATAAAGTATGTTCAAAGTAGTACAAATGTGACTATTTTTGAAGATTTGTTAACAATATGCACATACATTCTAGCTACTCTTTGTAAAAACCTCTAGCAGGTACAAAATTAAATGTGCAATCAAGCCAATTCCAAGCATACCAATATCACGTTTTTCTATGAATGATTAGTTTTATTTGAAAATCTAGCCATATTGTTAAATGAAAATAGCTAATCGATGAACCAATAAACTATAAAGATGACTTTTTCGACCTTATCGAATTATAAAATGCATCAGACCAATTGCATATCATCTGGGACTTCCACCTTTTGCTAAAATACATAATGTCTATCATGCTTTAAACCTTAAAAAAAGTGTCAAGGAAATTCCTTCATAGTAGGTCCTTTTACTAAAACAATTCATGGATAATCATCTTGTTTTAACACCACTAACAATTTTAGGCTACGAAAAAATTCTACAATAAGGAAGACTAATCCCATAGGTCAATCCCTATACGTTTCCACTTGGGATCCTCTACAAAAATTTTGTTAGGACTTTCCAAACTTTAACCTTGAGGACAAGGTTGCTCTGTAAGAGGAGGGTAATGTTACAGACATAGAGGTTGATAAAAAACCAGACACAGGAGAAACAATCAACTCAAGATCGCTACAAACCCAATTGAACCTAAGAAACAATTTCCATAAGATGGCAGAAGGCACATCACACATATAAATACAAAGACGGTCAGATATCAAGATTATGAGTTATAATACCATTTTAATTGAATGATTATAGAAAAAAATATTTATAAAATATTTACAATAGTGTACGAAGATGATTAGTACATATGGTTATTACAATAGTATGAATTTTCATTATAAATAGAACAATTAAAATATAAAAGAAGAAAGACAATTAACCCAAAAGTTTCTCCCCTTTCTAATCCTTCCCTCTCTCTTCCTACTCACTTTTGTATAACATTTTCACTTCTATGCAATAGATTAGGATTAGAATAAGTAGAAGAAATAAAATACATCAAACATGAAATATGGCATAAGGACTTGGCTAAAAAATTTCTTGAGACGAAGACTTTGGGACTTATAAAACCAAGAGAGGAAATTATGTGAATGAGTATAATCTAAATATGAAAATCTCATAAAAATGGCTTAAAGATATTAAGCTAGCATGTCAAGCAAAAGGCCTCACTTATTAAGATTATATTTTATTTAAACTCAGTTATGGGATTTACATGAACTGTATTTTAAAGCATAAATTATCTAAACGAAAAAACTTTTATATCAATTCCTCATTAGAGTTCTCATAGCAATGGGTATTGTATGAATATGATGAAGAACTAGTTTTGTACAAAGATAAATAACAATTTGAGCAATTTTAGATGTTTAAGCTTTTAGATATTTTAAAAAGTATTATTATTAGCTAATCATCTATTAAAATATGGAGGAAACCATCAATAAATTTTTCCTTTCTTTATAATTTATTACCTGTATAGATTATTATTGCTATCATAAGAAAAAAAATAAATGTAACTCATATTTCACAAGATCTAATGTGAAAAAATTAGAACTCTATATCTAAAGAATTCATAAATAGAAGAGTTAAAGAAACAATTAGTTAAGCTCAACAAAGCAATTTAGTCTTTCTAACAAGCCAAAACAAGGAATAAGAGTAACCAACTTTAAGAAAATCCACATTTAGCAATGCCTACTAAGAAACCTTTATCACATCCTTTTGATCCTTACTGTATGTTCAAATATCCACCAATGTTTGTTCCACCTTTGTCACCAATGATACAGGTATTAGGAATTATAATGTTTTTTTGGGTAATGAACATATAAACCTACACCTTATATGGACACTAATGCTTTTAATGTTTGGGATGAAGATATCTGTTCTAATGTGCCTAAAATGTGAGTATCTTTCCCAAAGTACTATGTGCTACACTCAACTTTTATGCCTTATCCTTTGTTTATGGATCCAATAATAATAAAAATTCATAGGTATAAAGAGGAAAAAAGAGAAAGTGGTAACTTAGTTGGAACTTAAGGAGCTATTATGAAAGATGAAGAGGATGGTCAAGTTGATAAACACTTTATTTACATTAAGGGAAAAATAGCTCAATGATTTTCCTAGTGTCTAAATCCCCCAAAAGTTCAAGATATCAAAGTTTAAGAAGTATAACTAAAGTAAGAATAACTAGGACATTTGAGTATGTACCATATTAAAATGTTAATGCATACTAATAATAAAAAAATATTAATGCACAACTTTTCAAAAAGTCTCATTATTCTTGTGCACGACTTTTCAAAAAGTCTCATTATTCTTGGTTTTTTTAATTAATGAATTTAGATTGTTATGTTATAATAAGTTAAGATGATTTTACCTATGCGTTCCTTAATCGATATGGTTTCAATTAGGATAATACTACATTAACTAAGGAAGATCTTTAGAGATGGTTAAAAGGCTACTAAAAAACTCAAAGATGCTGGAAGCCTAACCAACTGTATTTGAAAAGGAAATTCTAGACTTATTATTAGAGAATTTATGAAATTCTTACTATGAAAACTTATGAAAATTTTCTAGTATTCCATTTAATGAAATAATTAGATAGTGTGAATTACCAAAACAATGCCATCAAAAAGGTAAATATCAAGTCAGATGATCTAAACCTATAAAAAGTACAAAATCAACAAAGAAGAAAGAGAATGAAGTGCATAAGTTTAATGCCATAAAAACTTTGACACAAAACAAAGCAATGAAAAAAAGAAAAAAATTAATATAGACATGCTTCTTGATATAAGTAAAACAATAATAACTCAACACCCTTCAGTTATTATCAACTATTCTACAACTTAAATCCTTCAACATAATTGATACCAATGCCACGATATCCAAAGATATACTCAATCACAATCTATATCTATATATTTAACACTTAGCTATCCTATACCTCTACAAAATTATCAATCTTAGCCAAATTACTAAAATTAATAAGCCTACTAAATACCAATACTATGGGAGTAATAAAAAAATCAAAACCAAAAGGAAAAGTAAGAAAAAGCTATAATTTTTAATTTACATTATCATCATTATATATGACTTTGGTAGGAAAATACCTAGTTATGCTCAAGCATAATTAGGTAATATTATTATTGGCTTTATAACTAAACCACCTTATCTAAGATGGTTTAAAAAAAGTGTAAGATACAAGTAAGATGATGGGGAGATGTGAAATTTAATACAAGATTGCAATGCTTTCAAAAAATTAGTGATGAAGTACCTAAAAAGTGAGAAACTTAAATTTTAAATAGAGGGTGTGCAACCAAATGTTATTGCCAATCCCTTACCCTCATATGGAAGAAACAGTATAGATATAAGATATGATAGTAAAGAAGATATTCTATATATTAATAATCTTAAAGTGATCAAGGAAAAAATCTATGAATTATTATTAGAAGGGGGATACTTAACTAAATCATAATTAAATGAAGGGCAAATAATGAACATGTAGTTTAATAAAAAACATAGTTATAATTGTAACATCCCATCACCAATGGAAAAGGTAAATAGTAATTTGGAATGGGTTATGAGTGCTTAGAATTGTCTTAACTTGTTCATGCATACACATACCCGTGAATAGTGAATTTTTGTACATGCATTCATGATATTTCTCGGTATATTTGTTAATAAATGTAAGTGATATAAAAAATAATAAATGTTATTTGTGTGTATAAAAAATTGTCTTGGGAGAGGGTCATTTTGATTTTCCGATTTTTGGAGAATTTTAGAAATTATTTTCTGAAAATTTCGGGGTAATTTCTGGACTAGGAAAAATGCCAAATGGCAGACTGATTGTTTACCGGTAGTGGAAATGACTGTCCAATAGCACTGGAAATTAAGATAAATGAGTTGGGGAATTGTTGATTTGAGCCATTGAAATTTTGGAGAAAAATTGGAACAGAAATTGAATTGTTTTTGGAAAGGAAATAAAAGAGGACCTAAGCATGTGACATGTGGCAAGTGACACTTGTCACTTGCCTAACATGCCACCATGTTTGCATAGGTTTCACAAAAATCCTCCTTTCTTTGGTCTTTCACGATGCTTCTTCTTTAAAAGGGTGATTGGTGTTTAAAAAAAAATTCTCCATCATTCTCGTAGCCTTCTTCTCCCTCGCTTCTTCTTGAATTTGTAATCATCTTTTCCACTCTGTTTCACCTTGCTTTCTCTTCTTTTGGTTCACTAAAAACCTAAACCTTATACCCCCCCCCCCCTCAAGATGATGATGATGATCATGTGTGGTAGTGGAGGTTAGAGAATTTATGCTATTTTTGAAGATTTGAAGACGTGGAAGTTTAATAGGTAAGAAACATATTTTATCTCATGGTTTTGTAGTTAATTAAATTATTTTTTATGTTTGTACACTTAATTGTATGAGAATTGTGTTGGGGTATATAGGTATGTAACTTGCTTGTTTGATTTAGGATTGATGAGGTGGAATTTGAGGAATGTAAATTAGAGATATTTAGATGTT
>JANZXR010045880.1:0-13302 GCA_027575705.1 Erythroxylum echinodendron | reverse complement strand
GAAGGATCAAAAATAGGACAGAAGATATGCGATGAACAGTAACCCAGAAGAAGTTTGGGAACAGTGACACAGACGATATAGTACACTTGCCATAATTCTCTCTCGAGGGATCGGATCCAGAAGAAGTTTGGGAACAGTGACACAGACGATATAATACACTTTCCATAATTCTCTCTCGAGGGATCGGATCAGAGTGTTCTTTATATGTCTTGAAAGAAGATTTCGAGTTCTACAACTTTCATGAAGGCCTCAAAGATCCATTCTATCTTCTGAGGAGTCGGCAATGGGACAGAAAATAGGTATAGATGAACATAGAAGAAGCAAAACACAGACGAAGTTCATAAACAGTAACATAGACGAATTCATTCGTCTGTGAACAGCAACATAGACGAAGTTCATAAACAGTAACATGGACGAAGCAATACAGAGGGAGATGATGTCACCCAGAGGAAGCTGACGTCATCACAGACGAAGTAACATAGAAGGAATTGTTCACAAAGGAATCAAAACACAGACGAAGTCTGGCTCATTGAGGAATGCATCTTGACAACGATGCATCCTCACGGAAAAAGATAACTTGCGACCAAGAATGAATCATAGAGAATGCATTTACATCTGCAATATAACTTACAATAGAGGCTGAGTCGTAGGGGATGCATTTGCATCCTTACAGAGGAAGATGTCGTCACCCAGAGGAAATTAACGTCATCATAGAGGATATAAAACAGAAGACGGGGGAGCAGAACATATTATCCCTCGTGCCTAAATGAGTTCTACACATCATATCCCTTGCTATTACACTTCCAAACATGCCAAGATCATCTATACTACTCCCTCTTTAGTTCCAAAAACATCAAACAATTCCAAAGAGTCACAACTCCCATATATACCAAAATCACATACTACTATTTATGCTTACATGTTCTTTCTGCCTTTTTCTTTCTTCTGTGGTTACTTTGTAACTTAACTAACATTCAAAACCCTCATATCTATTCTCTCCACTGTAAACCCCTTTTCATGCAGATAAGTATATCTAACATGCACATGCTTATTTACACAGTAGAAACAACATTATAACCACTTACTCGCTTAGCAAGTGCTCAGTATAAGTGCTTTAACACTGAAATCGGAATCAGCACCGCACAAAAACTGCTAGATCACTATTAGATGGTGAAGGTCAGGGGAAAGAGTTGCTCTATGGTGTGTTTTTTTTTAGGAATGGAAACTATGATAGATTCTTCCTAACTCAAACAATATAATTCATGAGTTCATTCTATGTCCCTCACGTATACTATTCATCTCCACTGACTCATCATTTGTCATAATGACAATCTAAGATAGAACCTTCCCAACTTAAACAATATTATCCCCATGCTCCTCACGTGTACTAAATGCCAAATGAGAGCATATATAAAATTGAACGTTTATTTAGCTTAAGTCATATAAATGTCTCACATATTTATGAGTTCTAGCTATATAAATATGTGATGGGATGTTACGCAGAATGGCCCACAAAATTTTGGAGAGAGCTTCTCATTCAATTTCTTGGATAAAGAACGCATCCGATAAAGTCGAAGTCTAAGATACACCTGATCCCCCACTTCAGATTGCAGTTGTCGGCTATGTTTATCAACAACTTCTTTCATTTTTGCTTGAGCATGGTTCAGGTGGTCCTTTAACTCCCTCAAAATGGCATCTCGATCTTGCAAATATTTTTCTAAGTCATCAAATTTTGTGCTTTGACGTCCAAAGTGTATCAAGGTGGGTGGATATCTTCCATACATGACATGAAATGGTGTCACTTCGGTAGATACATGATAGGTGGTATTGTACTAGTACTCGACCCAAGATAACCATTGGTTCCATTTGCGTGGATTCTCACAAGCAAAATAGGGTAAGTAAGTCTCTATGCATCTATTAATCACCTCCGTCTGACCATCAGTTTACGGCTGGTATGTTATACTTCGATGTAACTGAATTTCTTGGAGCCTAAAGATCTCCTCCTAAAAATGGATAAAAAATATCTTGTCACGGTTTGAAACCATCAACCTCAGAACCCCATGCAATCTTATAATTTCTTTAGCGAACAATGCAGCAATAGTCTTGGCTATGCAAGGGTGTTTTAATGGTAGGGAATGGGCATATTTGCTCAAGCAGTATGCCACAACCAAAATTCTTTCAAATCCCTCCGACTTAGGCAATTCCTCAATGAAATCCATTGATAGGTCTTCCCATGTTTGGTTAGGAATTGGAAGAGGTTGCAACAACCTTGCTGGTGACATCGCTTGGTACTTATTTTGTTAACACACAACACATTCTACCTCATATCTCTTCACTGTTTCATCCCTTCCCAATAAAATTGTCCTTTTAACCTTTTGCATGTGCGTAAGAATCCTGAATGCCCACCAATCACTCCAATTACGTATTCAAACAATAATCTAGGAATAAGAGTTGATTCTTTAGTAATCACCAAACACCCCTTAAATAATAATTACCCTTGGCGAATTGAATAATGCTGCCATTTTTTCTGAACTAGCTTCAATTTCTCTCTTTATTTGTGCCTCTGATCCTTGGCCACTTCATAATTAATTTGTTTCTCTTCAACCACCTTGGGAAATATCAAGGCTGCCAAAATAGGAGGTTCAGTGGCTAGTATGCATGAAAGTGCATCAGCAGCCCTATTATCTTTTCCCGGTTTGTAATGAATGTCGAAACCATGCCCAGACAACTTTGCCACCCATTTTTGGTAATCATGTTGCACTAGCCACTTTCCATAAGGAAATTTAAGCTTTTTTTGATCTGTTAAAATGGTAAAGTTCCTGCCAAGCAAATGATGTCACCACTTTTGCATTGCTAGTACTACCACCATCATTTCCCTCTCGTATATTGGTTTCATTCTATTTCGACTTGATAATGCTCAGCTAAAGTAGGATATTGGTTTGCCAGGTTGTGATAAACCAACCCCCACTGCAATCCCAGAAGCATCGGTCTCTACAACGAATGGTTGGTTAAAATTGGGAAGTGCAAGAACTGGAACCGTAATCATAGAACTTTGAGCTTCCGGAATGCTTCCTCAGCCTTTTCATTTCAGTTGAACGAGTATTTTTTTAGTTGCTGGGTCAATGGTTAAGCAATAACCCCATACCCCATGACAAACCGTCTATAATACCCTGTAAGGCCAAGGAAACCCTTCAACTCCTTTATGTTTGTTAGCATTGGTCACTCTATCATTGCTTTGACTTTTTCTCTATCCACAGCAACTTCGTTGGTTGAAATCTTATGCCCTAGGTATTCAACGCTCTCTCGAGCAAAGATGCACTTCTTGGTGTTCAAGAACAATTGATTTTGCCCAAGGATCGAGGACGTTGCTTCTAAATGTTGCTCATGCTTCTTCTCACTCCCACTATACACCAAGATGTCGTCCAAGAGTACTAAAACGAATTTTCTGAGGTAAGGCTTGAATACATGGTTCGTAAGTGACTAGAATGTGGTCGGTGCATTGGAGAGGCCGAAGGGCATGACTAGAAACTTGTAGTGCCCTTCGTGAGTTTTAAAAGCTGTCTTTGGAATAGCTTCAGCTCAGACCTGTATCTAGTGGTACCCCGACTTAAGATCGAGCTTTGAAAATATTTTGGAACCTTGGAGTTCATCCAAAAGCTTATCTATCAAGGGAATTGGAAACCTTTCTGGCACTGTCACCTTGTTGAGTGCGCGATAATCCACACAAAACCTCTAACTTGCATCTTTCTTCTTGACAACAGCACAGGACTGGAAAAAGGACTGTTAGAAGGCTGAATGATACCAGACAGACACATCTCCCGCACTAGTTTTTCAATTTCATTCATTTGAAAGTATGTGTATTAGTAAGGTCTCACATTAATAGGAGTAGTACCGAGCTCCAATCTTATAGAATGATCTATTCCTCTAGAAGGAGGTAGTCCCACCCTTTTTGTGAATACTTCAGGAAATTTTCTCTTTAAAGCCTCAACCCAACTCGCATTAACCATTTCTGATTATTCTCTCTTAGTCTCGGTAACCAACTCACAAAGCTCAACCATCACCCCCAAGCCTTCTCTCTATATTTCCCTTGACATGGTTTTTAGAGAGATCCCATATTTACACAAAATTGGATCTCAATGCTTCTACCACTCGACTTTAGTCCACCCCAATGCACCCAACCACGACATTCCTAGGATCACGTTTGTACTGCCTAATTGAAGAGGCAAAAAGTCATCGATAACTTCTAGCCTTTGAATTTCTACTCTTAACCCCCTACAAATTCATTTCTCTTTCACTGACGCTCCTGTTCCCATCACAACCCCATAATGAGTAGTAGTTTCCATTAGTAGTTTTAATCTCTCAACCAATTCTGCAGAAATAAAATTGTGGGTTGCCCCACTGTCCACCAACACTGATACATCTTTTCCAGCAATCCTCCCATTAAACTTGATTGTTCTAGGCAAAGGTAAACCAAAAATAGAATTAATTGATAGTTCAATGGTTTCAGCCATCCTTACCTCAACACTATCATTTTCATCGACAACCACGACTAGTTCTTCATCTCCTACATCCAAATCCTCAAAAGTTGTTGGGTCATCTTCATGAATTAAGAGGATTTGTAACTCCCTCTTGCACACATGGCCTGCCCAAATTTGTTATTACATGTGAAGCACAGACCCTTCGCTCGTCGTTCCTGAATCTTTACTTCCGTCAATCACACCCTTTTCTGTGGAACTTCTCACATTGGTCTGGGCGGGTCACGGGTTGGAATTATGAATTGATTCCCTCTCATTTCACCCCAAGTTCCCTTAATATCTGTTGAGCGCTTTTCTTAGTTTACAGCTCATTCTGCAATTCCCTTTCCCTCACTTGCAAAAATGATTTTATAATTTTTCCCAACAAACAACCCCCTGGTTGATCTCAAGGTCTAATTTTTTTTCCAAACCTTTAGGCTGTTAGCATAATCTGTCTCAGTCCAATAGGATTTAAGGCACTAAGTTCAGCCCGTATGTCAATCTTAAGCCCTTTCACAAAGGTGCTTTCTAGCACCTCCATCGATAGTTCTGGTAATACTGCTGACAGAACTTTGAATTTTCGACGATACTCAGCCATCGAATTCTCTTGTTTGATGTCCAAAAACTGCTCATATATATTCCCTTTTTTTGGAGGATCCAAAATGACTAAGCACCTGCTACTTAAGAACAACCCAACTTTTGAAGGGTCACCTCACATCCGACCATCAATACCAAGCTAAGGCATCCACTTTAAAGCATATTGTAGCCACAATTAATTTTTCTGCATTTATTAATTGATTCATCTTGAAGTGCCATTCAGCTCGGAGTAACCACCTTTTCGGATTGTCTCTGCTAAATACGGGTAACTCCAAACACCAACCACATTTCCATGGTTTTATCATTACGCCTAATTCCTCGATGATTCCATTGACTACAGCTTTAATATCTCCCTCATCTCTTCTACATCTTTCGTCACACTCTTGTCAGCTTCCTTCTCGTGATGCTCTTGTACTAGTTCCAGGTTATCCATCTAAAGGTATTTCAGACACTCCAGTAGCTGAGACTCTTTCATCTACGACCTCTTTCCCTTTCTCTTTGTTTCTTCCTCACGATTCCATCATTTCAATTAGCCAACTAACCCCTTGCTCCAAGTTCTCCACCTTATTTACCACTCTTGTGAGTTTTCCGACATTCTCCCGAAATCCACCTTTCATTTCCTTCATTTCTTTCTCGAGTGTTTCCATCCTCCCTTCTACATTCTTGGCCTCCATTTCTATTTGGCTCTGCTACCAAGTTGATACAGTCCAACTTTCCAAATAGCTAAAATAATGGAAAATAGTATAATAGAGGATTTAGTGGAAAGAAATACTTAAGGAATATGTGTTAAGAGTCTAGAAATGGGTTTGTGATGAACAAGAACAACTGAAAAAATAACAAGAAAATTTAGGAGCCAATTCGAGAGGGCCCTACTCTCTTTACAACGCCACTCAACATTCATATTTTACGTTGTGCACTGACACTAACAATAACTAACTCCTTGCAATATTGCCATCTGTTGTTGGATACTTCTACCAATTTCAAGGCTTTTTCCTTCTCACATATGTGTTCTAAATTAAAGGCCTATCATAATATTCTTTAATTTGACTATCATTTATCTATTGATTATATTATATTGAAATTTTTTAATTTTTTAAATGGTAGATTTATTTATGTGTCAGCGTCATATACAAGTGAAAGGTTGACAACTATAATGGTCAAGTGCTTAATAGATTAGAACGTCAATACCGAGCTCTCAATCATAACTTTAGACAAATGTAGCATAAATGATGCTATAATCAAAAAATTGAAATTTAAGTTGCAGGTTGGGAGCTTTCTAATTAGTGGAAAGTTATTCTATATATGTTATTTCATGTATATTGTGAATTTGATTATGAAAGGTGGATTAGCGTCAAAGTTGGAAATGATTAATGGTGAAAATATATCTAATCATAGTCAAGCTGTATGGGCAGTGGATGATGAAGATAGATTGAGGATTTTGATCAGATAAAGGAATGTCATATAGCTGATATCTGTTGAAAATACGGGTAAGCTAAATGCACAATTTAGGTAGAGACTGGAACCATTCAAGGAATGTCCATAGGAGAGAGCTAGCATTGGTTGGATTGGCAAGATGTATATACATATGTAAAGGAGAGAGGGAAATGGGACATGCATACTGGGCAGATAAAGCCCACAGGTGCCATATTGTTGGCTTAGAAAGGGAGTGATAATGATGGTAGACTATATGATAAGATGTTACTATATCAAAGTGATGGAGGTGTGGTGGAATATTCAGAGTTGTGAGAATAAGATGGAGGTAGAAAAATAGACTTTTCTTAAGAAGATCAATAATGCCATCTAATGTGGTTGGAGGCATTTTGGTGATTAGAGGGAAAGATTTTTGAATCTTAGCATATTGGGGAAATTCCAGGATGGAAAGGATGAGAAGAATTGGATTTTTAAGTATAGGAGAGAGCAATTGGATCAGTTTCTTTAGTCAAGAGAGAAAATCCGCAAGGATGTCATGGTGACCTGTGATATGGTGGATGGTGAATTTATAGAATGAAAATCAATCTTACCAATAAGAACTTGAAATCTTTCAAAATTTGATCAAATTTAAGTTTGAGTTGTAAATTTTTGACCCCATTCAAATTTTAGATTGGATATGAACCATTGTATATTTTCGAGTTAGGCTTAGGCTAAAAGACACCAATGAAAGAAACCTTTTTGTCCGATGTCGCCTTGGGGTTACTTCAAAATTTAACCAAGGATTGCATATAGTGCAACCTCGGGTCGTTCTCTTTGAGGAGCCGAAAATGAAATGAAATTCCTAAGTAACTAAATGCAATCCAACATAAACTATAAAATGGGGTTGATTTGATTAACTATCACTAAAATTTCAATGAATTAAAATAAACAGAATTGATTTGTTTTTGGTATTTCAAATTTAAAAATGAGTGATATGAAATGTTAATGAGTGAAAGGAATGAAAAACAAAATTGATTAACAATGATAAAAACAATCCTCCAATTCAACAGCACAGGCAATCATGACTTAAACAGATATAGGAGTTAAAAAAATTAACCAAGAGTTATAATCAAGCCTTTAATCCAACAACCGAGTCACCTCGAATTGTCACAAAAATATTTTCCAAAGTCCTAATCTATTAACTGCCATCAGAATAGTAAAATAGAACTAAAGATACTAGATTTCAATGCTCAACTATTACTCAATAATTAATAAAACAGAATTAAAGCTAGCAACCGTTATAGCAATTCAATAATTCAAGCCACGTTGACTAATCACCAAATATTCAACAAAATCTCAGTACAACGTCTTGACCCAAAACAAAGTAATGAAATTAAATCATATTCCACACAATATCAATCGTTAAACAATAACCCAGCCACAAAAACCTGCCAGTACAAGCTATAATTAATTTGCAACTTCAAATAATTAAATAGTTATCCTAAAACCTAGGAATCACTAAATAATTAAATGAGCAGAAGATTAATGTAGCATTAAACTCCCCTATGAAAACTCAAACTCCTGCCATTGCCATTGAATCAGAGGATCATGGTGAAACTAGCCACAAAAAATCATGGAAGAGGCTATTTAAAGTGAGGTCCAACAGTGGTCAGCCATGGAAGGTAGGAATAAGGGTTTTCGGATTTTTATGAGGTGATGGAAGAGAACCGAAACCTAGATCTCCTTTCTCTGTAAAAAAAAAACCTTTGTCCACTTCTGCGCTCTCTCCGTTCTTTTTTTAAGCTCCAACACAGACCAGTTCCTGGTCTCCACAACGCATACCTTCCTGTTCAGCTCACCACGCACACACCACTTCTGTGTTTTTCTGCCCTCGTTACCCAGGGCCACGCATGCCTTGATGATGCACACACAGCCAACTCCCGTTGAGACAACCTTTTAGTAGCCTCTCTTGAGTGTTCTCTCTATTTTCAGCCTACCTTGGCTATCAACGTGCTGTGCGATTTTGGTTCTCCACGCTTCTTTTTATTTAAAACCAACGCAACCTCTTTTCTTCATATTGTGCATTGTGTTTTTGTCCATCTTGCTCCCATACTGTTATGTCGTTTTGGTCTTTTGTTTATCTCCTTGTTTTTGCTCTCTTCTTCCCAGACCCACGCATGACGTTTTCTTCTTATTTTTCCTAGACCATGCATGCCTCCCATGCTTCTTCCACGTTGTTGTTCAGTCTCTTCTTCAATGTCCCATGCTTCTTCCACGTTGTTGGTTTTATGATCTTGTTTTTCCAAACCACGCACGAACCTCCCATATCTCTTCCACGTTTTTGGTTTCTTTTGCAGCTTGCATGTTTTGTCTTCACTTTTGCGTTGTCATCGTATTTGCTGGCTCTCCTCAACGACTGCGTTTTGCTTGTTCTCCAGCTACTGCGTCATTCCTTATTTGGTTCTTTGTTCTCTTCTTCACGCACCAAAGCCACGCACAAATCTCTCCTTTCCTTCTCCACGTTGTCATTTTCGTGTCTTCTTTAATGTCCCTCTGCTGCTGTTTGTGTGTTTTTCTTCTTTTCACTGTTGTCATTTAGCTATTCACTTGCTGCGTTTTACTTCTCTCTTCTACTCCTGTTGTGCGTTGTTTGCTTCATATATTGCTGTCATTTTAGCTTCTCTTTTTCAGCTCTTGTTTAATGCTTTGGACTGCTACTTCTTTAATCTTTTGAGTATCTTATAATAAAAATTACAAACAATGTAGCATCAATTGTCCAAAAATTAATTAATCACAGTTAAACTAAAATATAACAATTTTTGCCTCTAAAAACACAAATTTAATATAAAGCACAATAATTCAAATAATAATCAAATAATGCCGTAACGACCAATTATAATGACAAAAACTCATCCAAATGATATGAAAAATATATGAATAAATGAGTTTGTCACCCAACTCAACTTGATATAATCCAATGCCAAATCTATGACCTGTAGCATATTACTCGTCAAGTGAAATACAATCAACGATACTAGCAGTATATCGCTCCTGTACTGAAATGAGGTCAGACTGGTGGTTGAATAATCAGACATTGTTATACCATTCTTAGTCACTGACTGTTGGCTTGAGATTTTGGGATGCTTAACCCCATGCTCTATGCTGCTATCATAAATAATTGTTTGCTAATATCGCTCAATATTGGGTTTGTTATCCTTATTCAATGGCCACTTCATAAATCATCTCCCTAAAAATTTGACAATCCAGTGAAGCTATTGATTACGGATAATCAATTTGGCTTGAGATCATGTTAATTCTCTTACAAAATTTGTCATCTTTTATAATTAAAAGCTTACAAAAGAATTTAATGTTAATTGCTTTAAATGCATCATAAAAAATTAACCAGGAGGAGAAGTTAAAGGTGATTTTAGCATAAATTAAAAGTTTAATTTGTTAATAACTAAGTTCCAAAAGATAAATACAAAAATGATGTTTAATATGATTGCTTTGTTTCCATGTTCAATTAAGGAAATGAGGATCAAATTTTGGATAAATTATAATAAAAATTTTGAATTTTAATTAATTTTATAATATTAAAAATAACAAAATTTTTCAAATTTTCAATCTATGACATATAATTTATTATTAATCTTATAATACATTCTATCATTAAAATTATTTAACAAATGACATGATGTGATAAATAAGTAAGATGTTAGATAATTAAGTTAAAACAAAAAAAGAAATAAAGCCTTTTTTTGTTTTCATATCTTTTTGTCAAAAATAATGGATTGGAGAAATCAGTTGAAAGCAAGTTTTGCATGCACAACTCTAGATAACGGCGTGAGTAGCCAGGAACAAAATCTTGTGTTCCAAATTTCCTGTTCTCTTTGTTTCGTAAAGTCTCATTCATCCACTTTTAATTTACTTATTACAATGAATGAATGAGATGAATTTTGGAACCGGAGCAAGATCTGTTCCTGAGTAACCACTAACCAGTATGGTATTTCATTCATTTATATAACTTGTTGGTCAGTACTGATGTGCCATTCAAGCTTTTTCTCCTTGTTGATGTGATTGATGATATAGACCACTGCCCAAAATAAAGACTTCACCGCGCAGAAAATTGGTTAAGAGCGAGAGGACCGGCTAAAATGCGAGCATATGATTACGATCCTTCAAATCATGATTTAAGCAATCTTTTAAAAAAAATCATGGCTAGGTGCTTGGCTCTACTAGATACTACAAACAAAGTAAATGAAGCCAATCAGAGATCTTGTCCCGATGAGGTGCCACACTTGCATTCTGCTTCTCCACACTTACATGTATCACCTCCGCTAATTTCAATAACTACACCTTGCTTGTGTAGTGTATTTAGATAAAGATTCATTAAAGTTATCGAACTTCTTCTTTTACGTAATATTTTTAATTTTTAATGCTTCTAAGTTTTCATTATCTATAATAGTCACACTCTTTAGATGTTTTGAAACTACTAAGTTCACCTTTTCCATTTTCATATTCACAAATACATTCATCCAAAAAATTTTTAGTTCGTTTAGGTTTAGAAGATAGTTTCTTTCTTTTTGCATGCTAATATTTTCTGACTTTCAACTAGTTGGCTATAAGTTAGTTCAACATCACTATCACAATAACTATAGTTTAAAAAAAATACCTTATTGTCATCTATTGCCACGAAGCTTAATTCAACGTCACTATCACAATAATTATAGTTTAAAAATACCTTATTGTAAGCTATTACCATGAAGCACATAATTAGTTGTTTCTCCTTTTAAATGTTCACTTTCAAAATCACTTATATTGATGCTTTAAAAGCTTTCTTCTTTTCTTTCATGTCATTTTTTTCGTTGTCTTTACGAAGAGGACATTGGGATTTCATGTGATCAAGTTTCTTACATTCTAAATATATAATGTTGAAATATTTGGTTTTTGAATCGATCTTACTTTCCTGGAATTCTTTTCTTTTTGAGAAGATACTTAAGTTTTTTAGTGATAAGGGTGATTTCTTCACAATTACTTGCACTTGAGGATGTCTGTTGTTCCTTATTTGATTCCTCCTTTAAGGCTTTAAATGTTAGGGGATTTTTTCTTGGAGCTATCTTATCTTTTTGTCTCTCCTTAAGCCTTATTTCATAGGTGAGGATCTAATGAATTCTTCCAACCATTGATAAGTGCTTAGGTTCTTAAATGGTTGTTATCTTGACTTTCCAAGTTTTGGAATTGTCCTAAGAAACTTTCTTACCATTTTAACATTAGTTCACGTCCTTCCTTCCTAGACTTTCGAGAGTATTAATAATATCAAATAATCTTGTATACATATTGGATATACTCCTCTGATGTTTCATTTGAAATAATTTATATTGATCAGTTTCACGTATGGATATTTTATTGAATTCATTGATACCTAATTTATAAAATAGTAAGTGAATGACTAACTTTCAAAGAAATGAGTCCCTTATTTTGTTCTTATACTTCCTTAAGTTTGAGAACTTTTGTATGACCTATGACTTTGGTGGAGATAACATACCATTTGAAATAAATTTTCACAAGTCAATATTTTTTACCATAAAGAAACTTCATTTTAGTTTTTTAATAAAGATAGTCATTATCATCAAAAGAATGGGCGGTATTAATAATTTGCCCCTCTTAATTAGATGATGATGCACCTAAACATGTCATTATAATGTTCACTCTAAATTTTTGTTTCAAATATTAATAAAGAAAATTACTCTCATACGACTTATTGATCCCTAATGATACCCAAAAGAAAGGGTGAATTAAATATTAGTGAATTTAAACAACTATTTATGTAATCGATGCAATTTAACAAAGATCAATATACAATGATATAAAGAGATATTTCAATATAAATCAATCATTTAATCAACAAGTAATTTAAGAAGTGTAGGAAAGAAGATTGGAGAGCTAATTTTATACTAGTTTGGACAAATAATCTTTACTTACATCTACTCTTTAAGACATTTCTTGAAATTTTATTAAGACTCTTCTTTCAATAAGATGAAGATGAACCTACTTAAAATCAATATTGTATGTCTTTTGGTTAAAACCCTAAATTAGGTTCTAACGTTTTTTTAGTTTGATCAATTTAGGACTTAAACTTGTAACTTGCTCAACGAAGATCTAAACTTTCACGAGTCTGTTCAATTTAAAATTTTTTGGAATGGAAATTAAGAAGTTTCATACACGTGCCGTTATAGATAAGTTAGTTAATCTTTAAATTTCTCGTTAAAAACACATGGATTTTTGGAAAATAAAAAATAAAAACATTTAAATTTTTAACATAAAGGAAAATAACATTTTTAAGACGTGCATCTTTCCTCCTCTTAAGAGCTGCTTCTATTTTTCTCTTTGCACTTTCATACTCCATAACCATCCAAGAAGGCAAGCCTTTCTTTTTCTGAACATGAGTCCATTCACCCCAACCAGGAACCAAAATCAGTTTTTCAGGTTCTGGGTTTTGCTCGTTCAAAATTTCTTCTTTATCCTTAGTAAATTCCTCCTCAACATCACAAAAGCTTCACGAATAAGCAGAGCTTTGAGAAGAAAGTTTACAAGATGATTTAGGGCTTGCAGACAACATCCCATCCACCATCTCTCCTTCACTATCAGAACCACTTCCCTTGCCTAGTTCCTACACGATCCACGACACCAAAGGAAAAAATGTGAGAAACAAATAATCACATATAAAAGCCCAAAATGAAGACAAATGGAATGATGTCATGCCTCTAAATCTTGATTTTGG
>JANZXR010045879.1:11112-40784 GCA_027575705.1 Erythroxylum echinodendron | reverse complement strand
AAGCATTTACATGTGCAAAAATTCAATATTTGCTACTTATGTGCATATATGAATGCATGAATATGTCAATGCAATATCAAACACTCCTAACCCGTGCCAAATTACCAAATTACCCTTCCCATAGGTGAGGGGATGTTACAACCGATGGTTCATTAAAGTTCAAGGGCCTATTACTTGGAAGGAACTCATTAAGGAGTTGATGAAATGCTTCAGTCCAACCAAATACGCTAACCTGGTAGAAGTATAGACCCAGCTATGTCAAGTTACCAGTGTTGAGGCTGATCAAGAAAGCCTTGAAAGACTTTCAAATCGAGTTGATGGGTTACCTGAAGATTTTCAACTGGGATGCTTTATTGCAGGACTAAAAGATGAAATTCGTTTGGATGTCAAATTGAAGAACCCTCCTACTCTAACTGAGGCCATTAGAGCTGCCAAGCTTATGGAAGAACAAAATCAATTGTTAAGGCGTACCTTACCACGAACTACCACAAGTTTTACCTTTTGTCCTAATTCTTCCACCACGGACACCAAAATTTTGGGGCCAGTGCCGACACCATCATGATCTCAACATCCCAATTTTTGTAAATTATCACAATAAAAAGTAACGAAATGTTGTGAGAAGGGTCTTTGTTTTTACTGCGATGAAAAATTTGTTCCCAGACATCGGTGTGTCCGACCATAGTTTTTTATGATCGAAGACATCGAGGAGGGGAATGAAGAACTACCAAAGCCTGAGGAGGAAATTGATTTCAATGACACTCCTGAAATTTCCATCCATGCTATGACGGGAAGCCAACATCTTCAAACCCTGCAGGTGATGGGAAAAATAGGGCAAAAAGATATTTTGGTTCTCATTGATAGAGGTAGTACACATAATTTTATTGATAAGAAGACAACAGCCAAATTTGGTTTATCAATTGAAATGGGGAAGCAGTTCCTCATTATGATTGCTAATAAAGAAAAGATTGAGTGTTCAGGAGTCTATTGCGGCGTGAAGATCATGATACAAAGATGCATTTTGGAGGCCAATTATTATGTACTTCCAGAAGTAGCATACCCAGTGGTTTTAGGAGTACAGTGGTTGGAAACTTTGGGTCTAATAGAAACAGACTATGTGAAATTAACAATGGCATTTCAATTTAGAGGAGTCCACCATATTTTCCAAGGTTTAGTAGACAAAAAATGGAGGCACTATTAGATAAGGAGTCTAGCAATTTGGAAGAAAGTCAAATTCTGGGTCAAGGATTTTTTATTCAGTTGATAAAATACAAAACTAATCCCCACCAAATCCTCACATACCGCACCTGAATTAAAATCCTTATTATCCTAATTTTCTGAGGTGTTTAAAAAGCAGAAATGCTTACCTCCCCACCGTATACGTGATCATCATATTCCTTTGCTTCCAAATGCAAGGCCTGTGAATGTGTGCCCTTATCGGTATCCCTATTATTAAAAGACAAAGATCGAGAAGTAAGTCAAGGAGCTCTTGGAAATAGGTCTCATCTGGTCTAGTTTTAGTCTATTTTTATCACCCGTACTCTTAGTCCGAAAGGTAAACAAGGAGTGGTGATTTTGTGTCGATTAACAAGCTTTGAACGTTGTGATCATGAAGGACAAGTTTCCAATACCCATGGTTGATGAGCTAATGGATGAGCTATTTGGAGCGTGATATTTTTCCAAGCTGCACCTAAGGGTCGATTACCATCAAATTCGAATATACGATGGAGATATTCCCAAAACAACATTTAGAACTCATGAAGGGCATTATGAGTTCACCATCATGCCATTCGGGCTTACTAATGCCCCCTCTACTTTCCAAGGATTGATGAACGACATGTTTAGGCCATATCTAAGAAGGTTTGTTCTTGTCTTCTTTGATGATATTTTGGTGTATTCCAAAACATGGGAAGATCATTTAAAGCATGTCCAAATTTTCCTCTCCATTCTGAATCATCACAAGCTTTATGCAAAAGAGGAAAAATGTGTTATTAGAGTGCAACGGGTGGAATATCTAGATCATGTCTTGATCAGTAACAGAGAAGAGCCTGACCCAATGAAGATTCAGGCTACTTGGGATTGACCCATGCCTAAATCAACATTTGAGGTTTGTGGTTTTTTAAGATTGACCAAGTATTACAGAAAATTCATACGGCATTATGGAGTTATAGCTGCCCCATTGAACTAGCTATTAAACAAGGAGGGATTATCATAGACTTCAGAGGCAGTCACAGCATTCTCCCAACTCAAAGATGCTTTAACACATGTTCCCATCCTCTGACTTCCAGATTTTTCAGAACCATTCATTATAGAATGTGATGCTAGTGGGTATGGGATCGGCGCTGTACTCATACAAGAGAGGAGACCAATCGCTTTCTTTAGTGAAGCACTCAAGGGAATGACACTTAAGCTCTCAACCTATGAGAAAGAAATGGTAGCAATTGTGAAAGCTGTGCGCAAATGGCGGCCTTACCTCTTGGGTTAATCATTCATCGTTAGAATGGACGATCAGAGTTTAAAATACTTGCTTAAACAGAGGATTACCACCCTAGTGCAAACAGGATAGCTGCCAAAAATTATGGGATATGACTATCAAATTGAGTGCAAACCAAGAATCCAAAATAGCACTGCGGATTCATTGTCTCAGATGGCTGAGTTAAGTTTCATTGTTGTTTCAAGGCCGCAGGCCACATGATGGGAGCAGCTACAGGTAGAATGTGAAACCGATCCATATTATGAGTCATACATAGACCACTCGTAAGCCCATAAAAGAAATGGAGTTTGGTTCCTCAACAAGAAAGTCAACTTGAACCCACGGTCACAATTAGCCTCTCTCATAATTTCTGAAGTTCATGAAACAGCTTCAGGTGGTCATTTTGGATATCACAAGACCATGGCTAGGCTTAAGGAAGATTTTCACTGGATGGGGTTGCATAAAAATGTAAAAGTGTATATTTGAAACTGTGATATTTGTCAAAGAAATAAATCTGATCACTTGGCTCTAGTAGGTTTGTTACAACCTCTTCTAGTGCTCGAAGGAATTTGGTCCAATATTTCCATGGACTTCATTGAAGGTCTTCCCATTTCGGAAGGATGCCAGGTGATTTTTGTAGTGGTGAACAGGTTATCAAAGGCTGCCCATTTCATTCCTTTCTCTTATCTGGTTACTGTTACCCGGGTGGCATAAGCATTCATTGATAACTTTGTCAAGCTTCATAGAATGCCGAAAAGCGTCTAAGTGATCGTAACCGAGTGTTTATGAGTAATTTTTGGAGAAGTTTATTTAAATCTCAGGTCACGAAGCTGAACATGAGTTCAAGCTATCATCCGCAAACTGACGGGCAAACCAAGGTGATAAATATGACTTTATAGCAATATCTACAGTGTTTCTGTCATGACCAACCAAAGAAGTGGAAACAATGGTTGTCTTGGTCAGAGTACAGCTACAATACCGCTTGACATTTTGTCACAAAATTATCTCCACATGAAGTTGTTTATGGGTAACCTCCTAGATCATTATTCTGATATGTTCTTGGGACTACAAAGGCTGCCGTAATGGACAAGTAACTTCGTGAACGAGATACAATGCTGAAGGAGCTTAGACTCAAGTTATTACAGGCTCAAGACCAAATGAAGAGTTTTTCCGATTGACATCGGCGTGACGTAAAGTTTGTTGTTGGGGATTTTGTGTACATCAAGCTTTAACCGTACCGGAAATCTTCCATTATATTTCGAGCTTCCCTCAAGCTGTTGCCTCATTTTTCTGATCTGTATCAAGTGCTTGAGAGGATTGGAAAGGTCGCATATTGTTTAAGATTGCCCGAGGGGTCCCGAATCCATAACATTTTCCACGTGAGCCAACTTAAGCAATGTTCCAAACATGTTCCTGTGGTTTCTGTGGATTTACCTCCTATTAACGAAGATTAACATATTGTGCTACAACTAGCTACTATATTGGATAGAAGGGTGAAGAAGAAAGGATACTACTGGCCTAAGGAAGAGGTTTTGGTTGCTTAGAAAGGGGCCCCGATTGCGGATGCCACCTAGGAGGATGTATGGCGGTTCTAAAAGACGTACTTGGGGTTTCCACTTCAGGATAAGTGACCTTTAAAGGGGGAGGGAATTGATATGAGCCATCAAAGCATTAGTTATGCATGTTCCCACACTAGACCCGACGTGCATGGGCCATGAAAGTGTTAAAAAGGGAGTCTATTTGCCTTGTAATGGCTATATGGGGGATCGAATCTTTGATTGAGCAGAAGTTGATGTAAAGTTAACATGAGAGAAGGAGGCCAAGTTTTTGAGAAGTTTTAGGTCTAATAAATCCTAGTTTATAGGGAGTTAAGTTGTTTAATTTGATTTAAGTTGTTATTTCTTGGTTATATGGGTTATCAGTAACCATAGGGTCTAGTGGATCACACAAATAGGAGTTAGTTTCGTATTTCCTTGTTAATCAAGTTTCCTAGTTAATTGAGGAAGCTATAAATATGTTTTAATTCGTGAATAAAGAGGAAAATTCTGCAGAACATCTCTTATATGGCCTTTTTTTTCTTCTCCCAAGTCTGACTTATTCTGCTCTTGTAATTTGTTTAAGGCAAGTTACCAAATTATTCTCCTTAGGGAGAGTCCAGAATGACTTGCATCTTTGTCTTGAGAAGTGTAGTTGGATGAAGTAACACTTGGTGAGCAGTGAAGAGAAGTGCTCTGATGACGTGAAACCTCTTCTTGTCCAACCTACATCACAAAACAATACACACACGTCTTTCCATGCAAGCAACATTAGACTACTAATGATCGGAAATGGATTATGTAGAAACTTGGCCCGGTTGATGTCGGTGTCAGCAGGAGGTAAGTTCAAAGCGATTGTGGGAGCTTCAATGTCGACATCCATTACTTTACTAACTAAATACTGTACTTCCGTGTATCACCAATCAAAACATACATGTTTGTCCATCTCTATCTCTCATTAAGCCCTCTTTTTGCAATAAATCGCCTTCAGTCACCATGCACGTTTTGGTCTCTTCATACCACATCAAACACTTGACTTTTGTTAAGAATATAAACTTGAGCTGATTCATTGGTTTCCAAGTTCATCATTAAGGTCCCAAACTACAAGCCTTCTACCTATAATCTTCTAGCGTTTGACAATTATGCATATAAATCATTTGGTTACTTTAATTATTTTGAGAAGGTTGGAGAAGAATGATGTATGGTTATTATAATTTTAGATTATTTTATTTGTATGGTGTAGGATTGTTTGTAAGTAATGTAAATACTCATTTCTAGTTTGGTTTAAGAATTAAGAAGAAGTAAGCACTTCTAAGTGAGTGAAGAAGCAAAGTTGAGTGAGTTGTAGTATCTTGAGTGAGATTATTCTTGTTATATTTTTCTTGAGTTTGAATAGGAAGTTATTTGTATGAGTGTTTCATTTCTAACAAAGTGGTATCAAAAGTCAACATTGAAGGATTCAAGAAAGAGAGACAAGAAAGCTCTCTACCTCATCTATCAAACATTAGATGATGATGGCTTTGAAAAGATTTTCAGTGCAATCTCAGCCAAAGAAGCATGGGAGAAGTTGCGGAACTCTTATAAAGGAGTTGAAAAGGTTGACAAAGTTCGTCTCCAAACATTAAGAGGAGAATTCGAATCTTTACATATGAAAGCATCTGAGTCTATTTCAGATTATTTCTCAAGAGTAGTTGCTATTTCTAATCAATTGAAAAGAAATAGTGAAAAGTTAGAAGATGTGAGAGTAATAGAGAAGATACTTCATTCATTGGATCCCAAATTTGAGCACATCGTGGTGATGATTGAAGAAACTAAAGACTTAGAAGAAACGAAAATCGAGTAACTCCAAGGATCATTACAAGCATATGAAGAGAAGCATAAGAAGAAGCAAGGGATCACTGAGCAACTCCTCAAGCTACAACTCAACGATATGCATGAAAGCCAAGGCAATGATAGAAACCAACATGGACGAGGTAGAGGTAGAGGCCATGGATGATGTGGAAGTTGCGGTCATGGATGAGGTTGGAAATACAATAACAACAATTCCAACAAAAACTACAAGAAAGGGGAAAGTTTAACACGAGGCTGAAGAAAAGGCAATCCAAACTTGAGGTATGACAAATCTCAAGTTTGACACTATAATTATCAAAAGTTTGGGCATTATGCTTTAGAATGTAGAGCTCCCAACAACAGAGTTAAGGAGAAGGCCAACTACGTGGAGGAGAACACCGATGAGAAAGAAATTATTCTTCTAGGGTGAAAGGAGAAATTCTTCTTCTAGGGTGAAAGGAGAATGATGATGGCCAAACAAATTCCTGGTATCTTAACAGTGGTGCAAGCAATCACATATGTGGAAAGAAAAATATGTTCGTAGAGCTAGATGAGTCAGTAGGAGGAAATGTCTCATTTAGAGATGATTCCACAATAACAGTGAAAGGGATAGGTAACATTCTTATCCGTTTGAAAGGCAAGAGACATCAATTATTTCCATTGTCTACTATGTGCCCAATATGAAAAGTAATATCTTGGGTTTAGGACAATTGTTAGAGAAATGTTATGATATTCATATGAAGGGTTATAATCTTTCTATAAAATATGATAAGAATAACTTCATTGCTAAAGTATCGATGTCAAGGAATAGAATGTTCCTGATCAACATATAAAGTGACGTTGCAAAGTGCCTGAAAGCTTGCTACAAAGATGCATCATGGCTATGGCATCTTTGATTCGGCATCTCAAATTTGGAGGACTGGAGTTGCTATCTAAGAAGGAGATGGTGAAGTGACTACCTTGCATCAACCATCCTGATCAATTTTATGAAGGGTGTCTACTCCGGAAACAACTCAGAAATTTTTTCCAAAGGAGTCAGACCCAAGAGCCAAGAAGCCACTTGAACTAATCTATATTAATATGTGCGGTCCGATCAAGCTAAGCTCTCTCAAAAACAGTAATTATTTCCTTCTCTTCATAGATTATTTTTCAAGGAAAACATGGGTATATTTCTTGAAGCAAAAGTCAGAAGTTTTTTAGGTCTTCAAGAAGTCCAAAGCTGCAATGGAAAAAGAAAGTAGGAGAAAGATCACAGCCATAAGATCTGACCAAGAAGGAGAATTTACTTCTAATGAGTTCCAAAATTTTTGCCAAGCAAATGGAATTCTTCGACCCTTGACCGTTCTAAGATCCCCCCAACAAAACGACGTAGCAAAAAGAAAGAACTAAACTATCCTCAATATAGCTTAGAGTATGTTCAAAAGCAAGAAATTTCCAAATGAGTTTTAGGCAGAAGCAGTAGTGTATGTAGTCTACTTATCGAACCGATTTTCAAAGAGAAGTGTTTGGGGAAGACACCAGAAGAAGCATGGAGTGGAAGAAAGCCTGACATTTCCCATTTGAGAGTTTTTGGAAGCATAGCTCATGCTCATTTACTTGACAAGAGAAAAACCAAGCTTGATGATAAAAGTGAAAGCTTCATCTTCATCGGCTGTGATGCAAATTCGAAAGGCTACAAGATGTACAATCCAAACAATAAGAAGGTTTTGATCAGTCAAGATGTGGTATTTGATGAAGAACGACTATAGGATTTTGGATCTCATACAGATGACTTCAATTAGTCTCCTCAATTTAAAGATGAGCAGGCACCAATAGAACAATATGAAGAAGCCTAACAAGAGCCTACAACTCCACCACCTTTGCCAACATTAACTACCCATAGAGACGACTCACCTTCGTCATCTTCAAATGGGAGTCAAAGTGAAATAACTTCTCCATGTACACGAAATCTTTGAGATCTCTATAAGGTAACCAAACGACAGGATAATCTTACACTATTTTGTCTTTTTGTCGATTGTGATCCAGTGAGTTTTCAAGAAGTTACATAAGAGAAGAAGTGGAAAGATGCAATGGATGAAGAAATCAAGGCCATCGAGAAGAATGACACATAGGAACTCGTCTCACTTCCTAAAGGGCATAAGGCAATTGTTGTCAAATGGGTGTACAAAACAAAGCGAAATGCTAAAGGAGAGATTGAAAGGCATAAGGCGAGGCTAGTTGCAAAAGGCTATGATCAAAAGGATGAAATTGACTATGATGAGTTAGTTGCTTATGCTGCTAGATTGGAGACTCTTAGACTAATCATTGCTTTGGCAGCTTAAAACAAGTGGAAGATACATAAAATAGATGTCAAGTCTACCTTCCTAAATGGAGTTATTGAAGAGGAAGTCTACATTCAGCAACCATCAAGCTACGAAGTCAAAGGCCACGAAGACAAGGTGTTGAAGTTGAAGAAAGCTCTCTACAGGTTGAAGCAAGCACCAAGAGTATGGAGTAACTACATCAACAAGTATTTTCTTGAGAACAACTTCACTAAGTGTCCATATGAACATGCTCTCTATGTCAAAATCAAAGATGGAGACATTCTGATCGTGTGCCTATATGTGGATGATCTTATCTTCACTGGAAGTAATCTAAGAATGTTTGATGAATTCAAGAAAGTAATGACCCAAGAATTTGAAATGACTGACAACGTACTAATGGTGTACTACCTCAATATTGAAGTCAAGCAAAAGGAAGAAGCATCTTCATCTCCTAAGAAAGCTATGTAAGGGAGATACTCAAGAAGTTCAAGATGGAGGATTGCAAGTAGATCAACACAACAGTGGAATGCGGAGTCAAGCTATCCAAGCTTGAAGAAAGTGAAAGCGTGAATCCAAGACTTTTCAAAAGTTTGGTTGGAAGTTTACGCTACTTGACTTGCACAAGGCCTGATATTCTTTGCACAATCGGATTAGTTAGCCGCTACATGGAATCCCCAATAACCAATCATTTTAAAGCAGCAAAAAGAATTCTTCTCTATTTGAAAGGTACAATTGATCTTGGCTTAAGCTATTCAGTTTCTAGTGATTATAAGCTTATTAGATACAACGATAGTGATTGGGCTGGAGACATTGATGATCGAAAGAGCATTACTGAATTTGTGTTTTGTTTGGGAAATACTGCTTTCATATGGATGTGAAAGAAGCAACCAATTATCACCTTGTCTACTTGTGAAGCAAAACTTATAGATACTACCTCGTGTGTTTTTCATACAATATGGATAAGAAACTTATTAAAAGAATTGAACATGACACAAGAAGAACCAACAAAGATTTATGTCGACAATAAAGCGGTAATAGCTTTAGCTTAAAATCCAGTTTTTCATGATCAAAGTAAGCATATCGATACTTGCTATTACTACATAAGAGAGTGCATTACAAAGAGGGATGTACATCTATAGTTTGTGAGATCCCATGATTAAATTGCTGATATCTTCACCAAGCCATTAAAGAAATAAGACTTTATCAGATTGATAAATGCACTTGGCATCATAAAACAAGTTTAAGGAGGAGTGTTGATAATATAAACTTGAGCCAATTGCATTGGAATCCAAGTCCATCATTAAGGTCCAAAACTACAAGCCTTATACCTATAAACTTCTAGTGTATGGCAATTATGCATGTAAATCATTTAGTTACTTTAATTATTGTGAGAAGGTTGGAGAAGAATGATATGTATGGTTACTATCATTTGAGATTAGTTTGGTGTAGGATGGTTTGTAAGTAGTATAAATACTCGTTTCTAGTTTGGTTTAAGAATTAAGAAGAAGTAAGCAATTCTAAATGAGTGAAGAAGCAAAGTTGAGTGGAAAAGGAGAGTTAGTTGTAGTATCTTAAGTGAGAGTATTCTTGTTATATTTTTCTTGAGTTTGAATAAGAAGTTGTTTGTGTGAGTGTTTCATTTCCAGTAGTTTTAAGGAGGGAGTATTCGTTAATGAGAAGAGCGTCAAGAGCATATCTGCACATGGGAAAAAAAAAGAGCATAAAAGCCAATACTTAGGTATTCGATCCTATGAAATAAAAAAGCCAGTACTTGTTTTGTAAATGATCTTCCAGAATTTGTTATAGAGTATAATGATCTCTTCAAGTCTTGAGCTTCTATACCTCTTAGTTCTTACTTTGTTATTTGATGGCAATGTTATATTGTCTATTGTGGAAAGACTCGGTGGTGCAGTTAACTTATTCTCCTGTAACTGGTTAAGAATTTCCGTGGTGTATTCAAGTGGGCTGAGTTATAGAGAAACGGTGAAACCTTTATAAAGTAGAGAAGATTGCAATGAAGGGAGACTACCATGGTGAATCACAGTTCCTTTGGATAGCAAAATTATTGAATCAATAGTTGAAAGGATCTTAAAGCTGGGTTAGTGAATGGACAAAACCATAGTTTGTTAACAAGAAGTAGCAATAGTCTTGAGGGTTTACGTCACGTTAAGAGCTGATTTGCTATCGAGACCTGAAGGTGGGTTCATTGAGAAGTAGGACTGCAGGGTCACAAGGGAGGCTTAAACGTATAGCAAAATTGGTTGGTGAATTTCTAGCTACTAAAATGTCCAGAAGAGTAGATTTTCCAACTTCATTTGGACCAACAATGGCAAGATGTTAGCAATGACAGCAAAAAAAGAGAAAAATACTTAACAAAAATACAATAGAGAGATATGATAAAACTTCAAAAATCAACAAGTCTTTAGTACTGAAGTTTGAGTCTCTACAACTACATAACAAACGAAACAAACTTGTTTAAATAGGCATTACAAAGCAACTAATTAACTTAATAAAAGGAGAAATCTTAGGTACTAACATAACCGCTAATTGATTCCAAAAAGTAAAAAATAGGAAACTAACTAACCACTCACAACTTAGTTAAAAACAACTATTGATACAGCTGTAAAATTTGAATCACATCTCAACACTCCCCCTTGATTCAAAGTTGCAAACACCAAGCGAAGATCTAAAGTAAACATGCTTGTCTCAAGGAAAATCTTTTGTTAAGATACCAGCTACTTGCTTATTTGTACTGTAGTACATCAAGATGGTTGATTTATTTGACATAAGATCTCTAATAAAATGAACTCTAGTATCAATATGTTTTATCCTTCTATGATGGACTGGATTTTTTTCCATTTCAATTGCTATTTTGTTATCAGTGGCTTCTTTTTTCTCTTGATTGATGTTCAAGAATTCGTCTTAACCAAATGGCTTGACATGTTGATGCAGTTGCTGCTATATATTCAGCTTATGATGTTGATAAAGTTATTGTTGATTGCTTCTTTGAGTTCCATCATATAGCAGCTGTTCCAAGATTAAAAATAAAACCAGATATGCTCCTTCTATCTTCCAAACATCCAACCCAGTCACTGTCACTATAGTTAGACAATTTAAACTCCGAAACACGACCATACCATAGTCCAAAATCAACCGTTTCTGCTATATATTGCAACACCCTTTTTGTAGCTCTAAGGTGATGTTTTAAAAGATAATACCTAAATCTAGAAATAACTCCAACTGTAAAAGTGATATCAGGTCATGTATGAGTTATAAATTAACCCTCCAACCAAGCTTCTGAAATATTTTCCATCTGCTGGTTGTATACCATCATCAAACTGCAACTTCTTATTTGAATTCATTGGTGTGACTGTAGTCTTACAGTTTGACATATTGAACCTTTTAAGCAAATTGACAACATACTTTCTTTGTGAAACAAAGATTCCATCTTCAACTTGCTTCACCTCTGATCCAAGAAAATAGTGCAACATACCTAAATCTGGCATTTCAAACTTTTTCTTCATGCAAACTTTGAATTCATTGATAAGTGAAGAAGATGAACCTATATAAATCATGTCATCAACATAAAGGCATACAATGAGAAAATCATTTTTATCTGGTTTCTTCAGGTAAAGGTTGGGTTCATTCTTATTTCTTTCAAATCCATTCTCACATAAATATGAATCTATTTTTTTGGGCCACGTCGGGAGCTTGCTTTAACCCATAAAGAGCTTTTCTCAATCTATACACATACTCTTCTTTGCTCGCAACAATACCCTTCTGTTTATGAGACATACACCTCTTCCTTTAATTTACCATTTAGGAAAGAAGACTTCACATTAAATTGATAGATAGGCCAATTTAATTGAGCAACTAAGGCCAAGAGAATTCTCACTGTTTCAAATAATGTCGCAGGAGAGAAAATATCTTCATAATCAACACCTTGTTGCTATGAATATCTCTTCACTACAAGTTTTGCTTTATGCTTTTGTAAGCTTCCATCTACAAGATACTTTGTTTTGTAGACCCATTTTACTTCAATAACATTCTTTCCTTTAAGGGGCTTCACCAATTCCTATGTTTCATTTTTCTGGATTGCTGTAATTTCTTCTTCCATGGAATTTTCCCATTATACTTTGTTCACCACTTCTTCAAATTTTGTTTGGTCAACTAGAAATAATGCTTGTATTGCCTTATAAATCTCTTGTAATGATCTGAATTTTCTTGAAGGAGTTTCAGTTGATGATGTACTTGTTGAACTTGAAGGAGATGAACTTGAAGAAGCTGATGGAGATGAACTCAAGGAATGCTACTGCACTTCAATTTGTGGAGCTACACTTTTAGCTGAAGCTTTGAATTGAATGCTATCTGAATTTTTTATCCAAGACCATCTTGCTTCTTTATTGAAGATTACATTCCTACTTACAATTACTTTGGCACTAATAGGATTATACAGTCTATATGCTTTTGATTCAGTACAATAACCAATAAAAATACATTTCACAAATGTATCATCAAGTTTTTTATAATTATGTGAATCAATTAATGCATAAGCAATACACCCAAAAACTTTTAAATGGCTTACCCAAGGTTTTTTCCCACTCCAAGGCTCAAAAGGTGTAATGTTTTGAACAACATTTATAGGTAACAAATTCAAAAGATGGATAGCAATTGCAACACCTTCTGCCCAAAAATCAATTGGTAATCTTTTTCCCTTTAACAAACTTCTTGCCATCTCCAGCACGATACGGTTCTTCCGCTCTATGACGCCCTTTTGCTCAGGTGTGTATGAAGACATTAACTCCCTATGTAAGCCTTCTTTCTCACAGAATTGCTTGAATTCATGAGATAAAAACTTAGTACCCCTATCTATTCGCAGAGTTTTAATGGCTTTTCCAGTTTGCTTTTCAACAATGCTTTGAACTTCAAGAAGATCTCAAATGTTTCTGACTAGGATTGCAAAAAAAATACCCAGCTCATTCGGCTACAATCATCTGCAAATAGTATAAAATATTTACTCCCACTAAATGATTTTGTTTGCATAGGACCACATAAATCGGCGTGTACAATTTCAAGACAATTAGTTGCTCTTCTAGACTTCCCCATAGGAAATGGCTTTTTAAATTGTTTCCTATAAATTCACCCTTCACACACATCAATGACTCAATTTTGGGCAGCCTAAACACCATCTCCTTTTGACCCAACAATCTCAAACCTTTTACATTCAAATGCCCATATCATAAGTATCATAATCTAGACTCACAATTTTCTTTAACAAGGAGTGCATGATTCTTTATGCTAGACACTTTTAATGGAAACAACTTGTTTAGTGGCATTTGAACATTTGTTATAACTTGACCTGACTCTTTATCTCTAACCACACAAGTGACATCATCAAATAGAATGGAATGTCCACTGGCCATAAGTTGCCCAACACTTAACAAGTTTTAAGATAAATCAAGAATAAAATAAAAATTATAAAGGAGTTTTGTGTTACTATGACCATTATCAATTGCCACGGTGCCTTGTCCTTCAATTTGTAGTTGTTTATCATCAACACGTCTTACTTTTATCTTGTAGGACTCATCAAGGTCCTTAAACAATGACTTTATCCTTGTCATTTGATTCGAATAGCCGCTGTCCAGAAACTAAATGTCGTTGGAGATTGTTTGTATTGTCATGATATGCTAAGAATAATTTAACTTCCTTTTCGTCTTCTTATGCAAAGCTTGCTTGCTTATCTTTTAATTTCCAGCATTTAGCTTTCACATGGCTAAACTTTTTACAGTAGTTACATTGGATGCCACTTCTGTAGCCCTTTTGCTTTTCCACTGGTTGTTTTTCATACTTTTTCACATCACCATGGTCTTTATCATATCCTCTTCCATAACCACCTCATCCATGAGATCCTCCTTTGCCACGTCCTCTACCAACCGCTTCCTAATTGTCATATTTCTGGTTGGATGTCTCTTTTTTATGTGGAATGCCTTCTGGTCATTCTTCTCATTTGCTCTGTTCAGCCTTGATTCATGAGATTGAAAAGATCCTATTGGTTCATCAAATGAGTATGTTGCTAGGTCTTTTGATTATTCAATGGCTGTAACACATGGTCAAATTTTGGAGTCAAACTCCTTAACACCTTTCCAATGATGGTTTGATTAGAAACCTCTTCTCTATAGGACATCATTTGATTAACAATTCCAGCTACTCTAGTTATGAATTCTTGCACTAACTCTCCATTTTTCATTTGTAAAGTTTCAAAATCATGACGGAGAGATTGAAGTTTTACTGTAAGTACCTTATAAGAGCCTTGAAATGCAATATGTAGAGTTATCCAGGCTTCTTTAGCTGTGACTATTGCTGCAATCTTCAAGAATATTAACTCATGAATTACTTGTTGAATGAATAACAATGCTTTGTTATCCCTTTTATGTTTTCTTTCAGGCTGATCTCTTCATTTGATTAGGATAGCCACTTTTAACTAAGTCCCATAAATCTTGAGACTTAAATAGGGTCTTCATTTTGATGCTCAAAAATTCATAACATTCTGGTTGAGAAATATTGCCAACATTGCCGTCAATTGTCATGAATTTTATGCATGAACCTGATCTGATACCAAACTATTGGGAATGAAAACAAAAACAGAGAAAAAATACAACAGAGAGATATGATAAAATTGTAGAAATCAACAAGTCTTTTATATTAAAGCTTGGGTCTCTACAACTACATAATAAACTAAACAAACATATTTTAAATAGGCACTACAAAGCAACTAATTAACTTAATAAAAGGAGAAATCTTAGGCACTAACATAAGGATTAATCGAATCCAAAACGTAGAAAAAATAGGAACTAACTAACCACTCACAACTTAGTCAAAAACAACTGTTGATACAGCTGTAAATTCAATCACATCTCAACACTTAAGATGGATAGGTTTTGAGTAGAACGTCCTTTAGGATATAGATTTGTGGAGGTGTTATGTAGGGTTTAAATAAAAACATAGACGCAACTTTCTTTATAGACTTTGGCTACCAAATACGAAAATGGGCACTGAATCTTTTCCAGGGTGATGAGTGCATATGAGCGACATAACCAATGACTATCTAGCCTATCCATTTTATCTATATATATACTTTATGCTTCTTGGGATGTTCTTTGCATACTAGGATCTTTCACTAGAGTAGTAAAGTGTTTACTTTCTTTCTTTCTCTATAAATCAATTATAAGTCTTTCTTGGAAGGAGGTTGTTTATAACATTACTTAGTTTTGGAAGGTATTTATGTTAAATGAAGTTGATAAAGAAACAACGGAAGAGAAGAAGAAGGAGAAGAAGAAAATAGAACGAAGGAGAAGACTAACGTTGAGATTTTAATTTTTTTAAAAAATTGACCCCATAATGTCATGCTAGATCTAACATGACATTATGGGGCCAATTTTTTAAAAAAAATTAAAATCTCAACGTTGGTCTAACATGACAATGTGGGGCCCCTAAAAGAAATTAAAAATATTAAAAAATTCATTCAACGCTGACCCAGCTAACTAACAGCTCCGTTATTATGATGTTAAATTTTAATGTTTTCTAAATGTTAAGTTCTTATTTGTTCTCGGAAATATTAGGGTTAAACTTGTCAATTGATATAAAACTTGGGTCCAAATTGACCCTGTTGCCTTTCTTTATCAATCTTTCAACTCTTTCTTTAAAGACGTGACTTAATCTCTTATGTCATAACTTTAATAACTTTTCCTTTATCAAAGGTGTTTTACTAACAATATTTTCAACAATATACGAAAGAGCATAGATACCATTAAACGTTAAACACGTTTTATATAAATTCTATGATAAAAAAGTTGTACTGATATATTTTGTATCAAAAGATAATTGTTTATTGGAGCTTTTTATTATATAATTATAGTTTTATTTATCCAGTACAAATACAAAAATCAAGTTTCGCCTAAAAGATGTTATATAGAACGTTTCATACAAAACAAGTTTAAAACTATAAAATCTACATTAACTTCCTTGTTATTGCAAAACAATCAATTTGACTCATCTTTTGTTGGGTATTTCCTTTCTATGAATCCCTATATTATAGAAGCAACATGATTAAAATCTTTACTATTTAGCCACTATGAACTTGATATGGGTATAACTATATTATATTTACAAATAACATAAGCCAAAATGTTACTTAATATATCTGATTTTCCCCTTTTATGCTTTATGCTTCATACAATCTTGTTCTTTATTACCTTTTTATAAAATAAATATTTTATACTATTCATGATAACTGTTAAACCTCTCTCAAAAATAACTTGAACTTGTTATTTAAGTGAAGGATTTGTTTGGTATTATTTAGCTTTGGCTTTAGGTTTTGGTTTAATGGTTATCATAACTGTTTGTGAGGTGCTCTTTACCTTTTCTTCTTTGACTACAAAACTAGTAATCAAAGAATTAATGTCTCAAGCCTTATCATCCAAGTTGTAGGTGGTAACAAGGATACTAAACTTTAAGGATATATAATGTATAAAGAGCTTGGTGAACAATGAAAGCATCAAGAGTGACAATGTTTAGGAGTTTAAGTTTACTATATAAATTCACCAACCTAATGATATATTATCTTACTCTCCCAACTCCAAAATATCTAATATATTACATTTCTTTCATAATAATTCCAATTTCAACATTTGAACAAACTTCGAACTTTTTAGAAGCATTACTAAAAAAAGTCCTTTACTATATTTGTTTATAATAGTCCACTAAGTAAATGGTCAATAGTGGATCTTTTGATAGTCAATTAACACATTTTATTCTACCTTTCTCAATTTGTATATTTATACTTGTGATTATACGAATAAATGGCTATTTTTATCATAGCCATATTCATATTTACCATCGTTATTACAAATTCCACAGCTTATTTTTATTTCTTGAAATTGAAATAAGTCAATATTCCAACAATATCACCATTTATATATGTTGAAAGGTGATTGTAAAATAAATAATATATATAATCAATACAAATGTATGATAATGGCAACATTAGAACCTATAAATAATATTTATAATGAGTATCTTATAAAATATAGCATAAACCACTTATAGGTAGAATATATAATACATAAGGATAAGACCTTAGTATAAAATCAGTCATAGTATAGATATATGGGTAAAAAGATCAAATATAAAACTAGATTGTCCCCTAACATACAATCAAAAAAGTCCAAATACCAATTTAAAAGATCATTATGGCGACTAAATTCTTATTTATATCCAAACAATTCTACAAGCACAAGTGATATACTTGTATATTGTCCTCACATTTTTTTATACGGGCAAAAACCTCTGACAAACTTATCACTATAAATTCAAAAAAATGATACACCTTCTAATTGTTATACAATAGTGCTGAACAACATTATCAATAAACTTTATTTGAAAATTCACAAGAAAATATTTTTAAAAGTGATAAATAGTACAATATACAACAATTGATAAACCATATTAAATAACAAAAGAACATTTATCTCTTTTATTTCAAGTCAATTGCATAAAAATTTAGATAATTATGATTTTAAAATTTATTTATATTATTTTAGATTTAAATTACTAATGTAATAAAATCATAAAAATTTAAGTACACCATTATGCTTCCTTGAAACATTAAAAATGACCCAAAATAACTTTAAAAATGATTCTGCAAATTTTAAAATTTTGAGGGACCTTTTGTTTTATAGTGTAATAGCGTAAACTATGCATAGTGTAGGAATGGCATGTGCATCCTAGAGTGCTTACACTATATTTAGTGCGCATGTATACCATTATAGTGCATGTGTTACATGCACACATGCTTATATATGACACACGCCTGATAAGTTTCATCACATGTAAGTCCCATATTCTAAACAACTAACACGTCTAGCCTCATTCTTCTTATACAAAACATATAAGTCTCCTACTTGTTCTTTCAACCCTTAGAATAGGTGATTTTAGTGACTATTTTCGATGACTCTCACCAAAAGTTAGATATTTTGCCTTTTTTTGTAGTTGTTGGAAAAAAAATCAATCCAAGCAATAAATAAACTACGTATTTAAAGGGAAAATTAGATTTTTTTTAAAATTTCCTTATGTATAAATTTAAAATTCTCAAATTAATTCATATAATAATAGAACTGCTTTGATGCCATACGTTAAACATAATACAAAATTTATTGATCAATCTAAAATTAACCATAAACTTGTATAACTAAGAAAATGAAGAAATATACATGTTTTAATATCTATGTTTGTATGAGTAAGCAGCCAGAGACTTTGAGTAACCTTGTTGATCTTCGAACAAGCTATTGTAACTTTTGATCGTCTTTAACAAAAGTTGTCTAAAATGACATCAACAAGATCTTTATGTGTATTTCTTAATAAATGAATCTATTTACAAGTTAGAAGAAATTATATATGTGTAAACTTATTTAAGTAGGCTATAGGAAACCTATCAAATATTTATAATAATCTTATTTGATCTCTCTATCATAAGTTTAAGTAGGCAATAAGAAACCTATCAAATATTCATAATTATCTTATTCTATCTGTCTATGATAAGTTTAAGTAGACAATAAGAAACCTATCAAATATTTATAATAATCTTATTCGATCTCTCTATCATAAGTCTAATAGATGCCTAACCCACTTTGATAAAGTATCATCTTATTTATTAGATTTTGGATCCATTTAATCAAATCATTTTTTGGGATTATTAATTTTAAACTTGAAGGCTAATAATTAATAACTATTCAATAAAATAAATTTCCAACATCACCATCTTTGCCGTAACCAATACCGCTTTCTTAAGTCTTAAATTAGGCTCCGTCGAATCTTTAAGCAATTTAACAAAAGCTCGAATTCGTGTTGTGTGATATACTTCTAAAGTTTCTATGCTTTTCCACTTTCTAACGTAATGGAAGAGATTAAAAAAAACAATTCCAATCCAAGATTTGTAGGATAAAAATTCTCAAAGAGAAAATAAATTTTATCTATAGGAAGTATATTAATCTCTCTCTATAATTGTTTAAATAGGTTTATATAAATCCTAATTCATATTAGTAAGAATTCTTTTAAAAAAAGTAAAGTCTAGTTCATCTTGTGAAGATTTCTAAAAGAAATAAGAAACTCTTATTTATCTTAGGAAGAACTCTAAAGGAAATAGAAAACTATATCTTAGGAATGCTTCTAGATAAAATAGGAAAGGAATCAAAGAGATTGAGTAAAATTTGAAATAAGAATCAAATATAATAAAATAAGAAATTGTTAAAACTTACAAAGAAGGATGTTGGATAAGGCGTGATCATTTGCTAGTCAATACTCTATTCTACCTGATCATAAAGAAATCTAGATAAGAATGCAAGAGAAGGAGTGATTACGTGCTACCTAATATACCATTCTACCTAAATATAAAGAAATGGAAAGAGGAATGTTGTATAAGGTGAAATCACATGCTAGTGAATATTCCATTATGTCTAATAATTCAAATGTCTCATCATTTACCCCCATTCGTCAAAAAACTCAAAAGTCAAGTTATATCCAAGCTTCGTAACATAAAAGTAAGGTAAGAGATTAGCAACAATAAGGGTTGGAGATATACTAACCATTAGTAGAGGTAGTTTAACAATATAAGCATTATGATTGATTTTCTTTCATTTCTGAATGAATCATACTAATTTTATTGCACTTTATGATGACCTCTGACAATTTGGTTCTTGCTCAAGAAAACCATAACTTTATCTCTAAAACTTAAGCTCTCCTATGCAAATCAACCTTATATTTTTACTTTTAATTAGCTCTTTCAATCTTCTTCTTTAAGTTCACTTGAATCTCTTATGCCTCTTTAGCTAACTCTACAGCTCTAGGAGAAATATTAAAAGATTTAGGCTATTTAACAAGATCAAAGTAAGATTAGTTACCTTGGGTAAACCACAAAAAATGGGGATTAGCCAATGACACTATAGACTACACTATTGTAGGCAAATTCGGCTTATGTAATCAAGAAATCTTAACTTTTTGGTTTATATACCTTAGGGCAAACCATAAAAAATTTGATCAGCCAATGACACTATAGACTAAATTGTTGTGGGCAAATTCAACTTATGTGATCAAGAAATCTTAACTTTTTGGCTTGTCACGTCATTTGCATTTTACCAATTACCTAAAGTCCTATTCACAGTTTGTAGGTGTCAATGTTACTATACTTAAGAGAAGAATCAAATAAACCCTATATTATCCTCCAAAAGTGACTCAAAAACTTAGTGTCGCGATAAAAAGTAATGGATTTAGGAACATCATGGAGTCATTCCCCTTTTCTAAGAAATAACTTGGCAACCACAATAATATCCACTACCTTCTTATAAAGGATAGAATGTACTATTTTAGAAAACCTGTATATAACCACAAAGCTACAATCTATACCTCTTTGTGTTCTTAGAAGCTTCAATACGAAATTTTTAGACAAATCCTCCCAAATAGCGTTAGGATTAGTACTGGAAAAATGCAAACTAGCATTTGAAGCATATCCTTTATAAGCTTGACAAACTTGGTAGCTTTCTAAATTACTAACAATGTTTCTTCTCATCTTCAACCAATAGTATCTCTTTCTTACCTTTTCAATAGTCATGTCTCTACTAAGATGACCAACAAAGCCTCCCCTATGTAATTCTTTAATCACCTTTTTCTTGAATAAAGTTCGTATAAGACATAATTGATTTTCTTTCATAAAAAACCTCCATGTACATGAAAATCATCATGAGATTTTTTCATCAAACACATACCTAAAATCTCTATCTGTCTCATATAACTCTTGTAAATACTCAAGACCATCAATTTCTACACTTAAGTTCTTAAACACAGTTCTCCACTCGTCCCAAAATCTCTTGAGATCAATCTAAAAGAAGATCATTGTCTCACCTAATTGATCTAACATATCATCTAACCCTAGGATAGGAAATTTACGCTTAATAATAATCTTGTTAATGGCTCGACTATCTACATACATCCTCCAACTACCATCTTTCTTACGTGTAAGTAAGAACTGCATAGAGGTTATATTCACTCTAGTATGCCCCTTCCAAATCAACTCCTATACTTTCTCCCTCAATATCTCACTCTCCTTTGGACTCATACGCTAGTGAGTTACGTTAGGGAAACTAGCCCCAAGAATTAAATCACTATGGTGTTGGATATCTCTCATGGGAGGTAATTTATTGGGTAACTCATCGGGTATTACAACAAAAAAATTTCTAAAATTTGTTGGAGTAAAGGAATCTCATCTTTTCTTTTTTCATTCTCTCCTTCCTCATTCATTATCAACAAGTGTACCTCCCTTGTTTCTTTTATCTCACTTTCAAAACTTTCCCTATTATTTTCCAATTCTAGAAATGGCTTTTTTTTCCATCAGGTTTCGCCACTCTTTTTTCACTTATGATACTAATACTTCACACCATTCTTCACAAATTGATAAATAATTTTCCTTTTAGAGTGATATGTATCAACATCATATTAACATGGTCCACCTTACAAAATTTGACATACATCCATATCAACGACATCATAATAATGTTCATCTTAGTACTCACCAATAAAGAATGGAACTTTACACCTTTTTGTGCCACAGATATCACTAATGGTGGTAATTTATGTGATACTATAGGGTTCAAGGTGAGGCTCAATCGACAACTTCAACTTTTTAACCACCAATCTATTGATGATATTCTCTTAGCTACCTTTATCAATGATTATCTTAAAAAGATTTCCTTTTACAATTCCCCTAGCGTAAAATAATAAGAGCTGTTGCCAATCTTTATGCTTCTTTTTAGAAATCATTAATCTTGTAATAGCTCTAATAAAACCATCATCTTATCCCTTGATGCATTCACAATCTTCCCTATTTAGTATACACTCCTTTTCCTCAAAATCTCTCACTAACTACTCCACTGTGTTGATAAACTTCTGCTTCAAACATTCATTAGAATAGTGGCCTAGTTTCCCACATTTAAAGCACTTTAAATGAGCCTATTAAGCATAAATGTTGGCGGCTGTAGTATTTGGTGTAGCTTACTTTCTAGAATTTCTACCATGGTTGTTTCCTTTTGAGTTATTAACATATGCAAGAGTAGAGCTAACAACTTCTTTTCAATTTTCACTTGTCATTCTCGCATTATTCCCCATTCTCTTATAATCTTGTGACCTCTCATAGATCAACATCTTAACCTTTATAACCAAATTTCTTATATCATGAACATCAAGGCCATTTAAATCCCTTTGAATTATTGTCCATATATACCAAGTAGCTTGTTATGGTTCACTTTTTTCCAAATTATTTTGAGCTTCCAATCGCAAAAACTCAGCAGTATACTCATGACTAGTGTAGCTCCCTTAAATATAGTTATGATAAGGGTACTTCCTTGAATATATTTATTGTCAAACAAATATTGCTCATCATTTAGAGGAAAAAATCATCTCCTCAATAATTGCTTCATTCTTGCACAAGTGGACACTAGAGCTCCCCCTCTCGAGACCTATTCTCCTTCAATTGATTCCACCAAACAACAGCTCCCGTTAAAATCGGTAAGCAACTAATTTTGCCTTCCTCTCATTTGAAATTTCATTATAATCAAATAACCCTTCTACTTCTTCTAACAATCCAAAAATTCTTATATATCAAGGTCACTTATAAAGGGTGGAAAATCTACCTTTAATATGTACCCATGATCATCCCTACCTTTTTTATGACGATCTCCTCTCGAGATGGTTTCCTTATCATTGTTAGAATCATCAACTCTCATAAAAGTTATTGGAATTTAAGTTCATGTACAGGTAACTTCCCTATCAAATATTTCTCCAAATCTCTACTTATTGTTACCTCGCAGTTATCTCGTGATTGTAACCAACTGTTGTTTAATATTAGGAATAGTTCCCCTTTGTTCTTCAATTCTTCTCCAAACTCGGGTAATCCTTGAACATTGTCATTAGGATTATTTGTCATTGTTAGAAAGAACAAGCTTTGTGATATTTAAAGCGTTGATATTACATGACATAGTGCAAAAGATAAACAATCACAATTCCAATCCAAGAATAGTAAGATAAATTTCTCGAAGAGAAAATAAATTTAATTAATAGGGAGTTCTATTAATCTCTCTTAAAAATTTTTTAATAGGTTTACTTAAACCCTAATTCATTCTAAACAAAATAGGAAACTCTAATTCATCTTAGGAAGACTTCTAAATGAAATAGGAAACTTTAATTTATCTTAGGAAGACTTCTAAACAAAATAGGAAAGTAATTAAAGAGATTGAGTAAAGTTTGAAATAATAAACAAACAAAATATAATAGGAATTTATTAAAAAAATCTTGAGAAGAAGGAAGATAGATTAGGCATGATCAAGTTCTAATCAATATTCTATTATGACAAATCATAAAGAAATCTAGAGAAGAATGCTAGATAATTCATAATCATGTGCTATTCTGTATACCATTCTACCCAAAGAGAAAGAAATACAGAGAAGAATGTTGGATAAAGCAAGATCATGTGCTATTGAATATTCCATTATGTCTAAATTCAAATGCCTCATCACTTTCAAACAGTGAACAATCCTATAAGAACACTAAGAAGTTTAAATAATAACAAGCTTTCACTCACACCCATGACCACCACAAATAACTTTGTGTCTATCGAAAGAGGAGTGATCCAATTGAGCATAGTTAGGAATGTATACATGAATAAATAGGTTATGGTTTATGAATTTGACAAGGTTATGTTTCTAGAGATCTTTTCCCACCAATACCAATGAAACTTATGTAGAGAATCCTGACGCTAGTGTTCCTAAGGATGCTTGTTGCTATAATTTTTTATATTCTTTACAATGATATTTGTTGTTGATGTGACGTAAATGATTAGTTCATAGAGATGTTTTAGTAGGGGCGTTAACTTTTTACGATTCATGATTTTTTTGGCTATATAATTTATGATGATCAAAGATATGAATGTAATTTGTAATAATTTCAACCATACAATTATGTCCACATTGACAGTACAACAAAAAGTGCTTCAGGCAGTGACATGTTTGCAACAGTTTAAAAATGTGTTGCTAAAAATTAATATAAGGCAAGGGTTTTTAAAGTGTTGTTTTTAGTAATATTAAAAGCAAAAAAAAACATTAATTTGTTGCTACATATAAAAAAGGCAACATAATTTAAAAAATGTTGCAATAAAGTCTTATATATGTAACATCTGTAATTGTTGCTATAGTTACAATCATGTATTTAGTAAAAAGGGTATTCACTAATGTTATTTTTTATTTATATAGTTACTAATGTATATTTAAAATATAAAATTTATATATTTAATAGTGTGTATTTAAAATATGTTTAAGAAAATTAAAATAGTTACCAATTTTTATTTGGTAAAATTAGAGCATATGATACAATTCTTGTAACACATTACTACCATAGAGTATATATTCGAACATCCAGAAGAAATTCAAGTACATATCCTATGACAATAGCATGTTAGAGCAACACTTTAACTTAATGGCATCATACAGAATAACAGAATACTTAAAAACCTCAACGTTTCATTTCATTAATTAACAAAAGTTACATTTTAGCAGAACTTTCATTTAAACAAATATTTACATCACCAAAACATTTGAGAGTTCACAATCCTTTATACAAAAGTTCTACATGAAATAAGAAAACTATATAAAAATAGTCTACTATTTCTCAGATGTCAACTGACAGACCTCTGAGCCATTTCTTAATCCAAAATGTCTTTCTAGAGTAACTTAGGGACTAGGTCTCCTCTCTTATACCTGAAAAGTCACATTGCAATTTTTGATGAGTTTTGCGAACTTAGTGAGTGAACCATCATTGATGTGCTCATGCATAGCAAATACATAAATATCTAACATCCATCCAAAATCACAATATTTCTTATCTCAATAAGACATATTAAATGTCACACATTTCATATGCTCTTTCAAATCATGCATATTTCAATTAATCACTTTATCAACAATTACACCATTATTTCATATCACGTTATCATCATAATTTCAGAAATGGGTTTATGATCATATAATTCATAATCATAAATGTACAAATGTAGATGCATATGAGACTCTACATTCGTTATTATTTGTTATGACCGAGTGCCGTTTAGATACAGATACTGTCTCATACCCATTATTAGTACCAAGCTCATTAATTACGGAGCCAGGCTCTACGTGCAGATAACAGATTTCTGAGCTTAAAACTCTTTCAGACTGGCTACTCTGGTCACAATGCATTTATCTAATCATGCATATTAATGTGATGAGTCAATCACAAAATATGCTAACGATATCATTTGTTCATAATGCACAGATAGAATTTCATGTTCATCAGATCTCAATCCTGGATTCTACTTTCATTGAGTATGCAAATTTTTTCAGAATTCAGATGCAAACATAACACTTCTAATACATTTCTAAATATCAATTTGCTTAGATAATTAATGTCTGGAATTATCACAATCAAAATCAGATCATTAACAGTTCAATAATTGGGAATTAAACAGAGATAAGTCAATCCTAGTGAGAACATCTAGGTTACTCAGAGTATGCTCCAATTTAGACTATTGCCTAGATGGTCTGACAATCTCAGGTTGATGGCATTCAACTTGAGCATCTAAATACACATACATTGTACACATTACTAAAGTGATTAAACAAATACATATTTAATTATGCACATATATATGTGGCATATTCAATGCATGCTCAATGACTTTCCCCAGGTATGTTTTCCTTAATTACAATTTATGATCATTCAAACATCATAACTTGTACATAGCTAGATGGCAATTAGGTTAATATCTTAAGTTCACTTGATCATGCTGAATTCATTAACCATACATTTACTAACTCTTTTCTAGCACAGCAAGTATTCACATAATTTCCAATTCTCATTTATTCATTCCTAATGCATTCAAGCTTAGATACATTGTAATCAAACATTCTTTTCTTTAAATTATAACATCAATTTTCAATCAAAACTTATCACACATTTAACCAACTTTTCCAACATCAAATTAAGTTCATTTTAAGCCCCAATCAAGTCCAAATGTATCATAGTTAAGTACTTTATCCTTAATTAATTCAACCATTGCACAAATCAAACATTACCATGTAAAACCTCCCCACAATCGTGACAAAAACTATTGCTCCACGATCGTGGGATGGGTGCCACGATCATGACCTACCCATTTCTTGTACTTTTTTGTAGATTTTTGACATCTTTATACCAAAGTTAAAATATCTTCTTTATAGTTCATCAATTATACCTCTATTAGACCTGAATCATACTCCAATTCCTCATCAATATCATCTTCAATTGTAGCTCAAATTTAATCAATTTACATCTCACAAATCATAGTCTTTCATTCATAAAAAATAAAACCAAAAACTATCATACATTATCATGCAAATAATTCTAATTCTTTCTCAATTTAAGAACACTCTTTTAACATATTTTATTAGCATACATCCACCTTCTTTATACATTAAATTCCAGTCTAATTCATCCATAATTCAACCTATAATGCCACAGTTTTCGTACTCCAAAAATAAGCTTAAAAACTTCTAAGTTAATGCAACATTTTCTAGCATATGTCATCACCAATATCACATTCATTTCATACCAATTCAAGCATCATTCTTATACCATTAAACATGCTATATAGATCAAATGTCTACTTGCTTATTAGGCTTTCAATTCAGCACAAAACTTCAAAAGAATCTGTCCCTCCAAGCAAGCAAGATCAATCACAAACTCTAAGTGAAAACAGATTGTTTTTAGATAACCATATGAAGATCACTTTAAACAGATTTCTTAACTATTTTGTGGAGGATTAAAATGAGAATATCATGTAATAGCTTAGCTAGGGTTAAGACAAAAATGCAGAGAAATTTTGGAGCAATTTCGAAGGAGAGAGGTCAGGGAAATAGCAAAAACATTTTCTGCTTTGGCTTGGCTTAGTCTTGATGCTAGGTGCCATCCTCCCCCATTAACATTTGTCTCAAGGCATACAATGCCATGTATCAACTAATTATGCTACTACTAATCCACATATTAAATTTCCATATGTCACCAATTAATTTATCTACATGTCACTCCAAGATTGGTCCACTTATCACTTAATTACTAGTCCATTTGTGTAACATCCTGTTTCCATACAAAGGGTTAGAACCCTATATTTTTGTAAATGAGAAATAGAAAAGAGCGATTATAAAAATGCATTTCATATTCATACATAATATTAGTATACGCACAGGTGAATTTGATTGTTTTGCACACTTTTTAATGACTACATATACACTCATTTGACATTTTCTAGGTATAATTGTTATTAAATGTGATTATAATGTGAATTATGGATTATGTGTCTTAAAATTGAGTTGGTGTGTATAATTAGTGATTTAGAATTTTTGGTGAAATATAGGAAATTTCTTATAATTATAAGTATTTTTGGACTAGAAAAAATGCCAAGTGGCAGAACAATTTTTAAATGGTAGTAGAATTAAGTGTCAAATGGTAGTAGAAATTACCGAAAAGTGGCATTAGGATTTAATAAAAAGTTTCAATGAAAATTTGAAGAAAATTGGATTAGAAATTGGAAGACAAATGAACTAGTTAATAAAATGACCAATTGGGGACTATAATGTGGTGGCATGTGGCAAGTGACAAGTGACAAGTGTCACTTGCCATGCCACACACCTCACCCTCATTATTTTTTATTGTAAGAGAATGGCTCATTTCGTTCTTCACTTTCGGATAAAGGCTCTCTCTTTATTTTTTCTTTATCTTCTTCATTTTTCTCCTCCATTTACGACATCTTTAACTCGCCGTGTTGAACCTTGATCTCATCCTTCATTTGCTACTCCCATTTTTGTTGTCTTCTTCATCTTGCTATTAAAACACCTAACTTATTTCTCCATGAAAGATGATTATGTGATGTTGGGAGTTAGGGTTACGTGATCTTCAACTTTGGAGTCAAAACAAGTAAGTCATATGTTATTGTTCTTCATGATTTGTAGAATGAAACATGTATGAAAATAGCTAGTGATAGATTGATGAGTTAAATGGAGTTGATTATATGTTATAACGTGATGTAAGGAAATGAGCATATAAATGTCTTCTTTTTACATTTATGATGATCAATATTTCATAAGTTTTTGTAGAGATGAGGTTGAAATTGAAAGAGCATTAAAATGATGAAGAAAGAAGTACAGAAAATTAATTTGTAAATGGATGTTCATTTTCTGTTTTCTTGGTAAATAAAGTTTATCTCTTTAGTTGTTTTGGAAATGAATTAGAATGAATTTAGAGCTAAAATGAGGGAGTAAAGCGGTACCTTGAAATGAGATGAATTAAGGTGAAATTTAGGAATGAAATGAAGATGAAAAATGAAGTTGAACATGTGCAGAAAATTGATGATGAATGTGTCTATAAATATGTTCTATTTTTGGTGTTAATGATCAATCATGGATTTTAGTTTGTGAGTGGATGATATTGAGTTTCAATGGAGTTAATAATGAAGGGGAAATGATGGAGTAGAAATGATAGACTAAGCATATGAGGTGTTGGATGTAACTTGGAATAGTTGAAAGAGTTGGAAAATAGGAGAAAATGACTGGGAATGGGTTAAACATGAATATGCCTTTTAGATGTTCGTTAGGGGCACTCCAGGTCCACTGGGTAGACATTCTCCGCAATTCCTGTGTTCCCAGCTTCGTTCATGTCCATTTGGAGGGACACCTATCTGCTGGGCAAACATTCTCTCAATATCTACAGAAATGTGCGATTTTGACCCTTTAGACGGCAAAATCTCTCCTTGAAGTCTCACGAAAGTTGTAGAACTCGAAGTTCTATTCAAAAACGTTGAATGACTTTAATCTGACATCCACAGTGAAAGTTATGCCCCTTGTCCCAAAATCATATATATAAATTATTGACTTATCAATGCTTTCCTATGATACATTTAGGCTTGAATGAAGCTTGAATTGAACTTAGAATGATGCTTAGATTAAGTGACTAAATGTCTTATATGTGTGATGTTGGCCCTAGATCTCAATTTTTATTTCATGGTGATAAGGCATCAAAATTGGGGCACTTCATAAAATAAAAGTATATACATAAAACCAACATCAAGATAAAAAGAATTAAATTGCTGGTGGGAGTAAAAACAAATAAACAAACAAATAAATAAAATAAAATAATAAAATGTAAAGTTCGCCACAAAAATGCATGTTCATGCATTTGAGAATGCATGGCTAAAAAAATGGAGAGTTGCGACTGCGCAAGTGCACGATCGCGACATTTTATGAATAGTAGGGGTTCGTTGCGATCATGAACATTCATGAAAAATTGGAGTTATCGCAATCGTGCATTGAAAGTTATGATAAATTGAAATAGGAGTGTGTAGTCAGGGTTGCACGATCATGCATATGCACG